>JARHVA010000891.1:2505000-2810000 GCA_037957365.1 Torreya grandis | reverse complement strand
AATGACCCTCAAACCAATTTGCCCCACTAGGCATTTTATCCAAATAATTATTGAATATTTTGTAGGCATAGATTAGCCCGAAAATCATTCAAACTAACTCCTACACCAAATCTTCCAATAATAAAAAATTATATAAAATACATGTAACCCTAAGAGAGGGTTTCATCCATTATAGATGCTCTGAAGAAGGTTCCCAAAGCCTCCAAGCAAGTCATACAAGGGATGAACCAGAAGCTATCACCACACAAGCAATTCACCAAGCATCTAAATCACTTCACCAATCCACAATACAAGTCACCAATGTCTCCAAGTGGTTCATCCACCTTCTAGACCTATAAATATGCATAAATAAACATTCCAAGGTGTTTACACAATTCCAAAAAGGTGGTGTTTCAAAACATCACTATAGAGCAACTAGTATAACTTGAAGGGTAACATTCTTAAAGAATATGCCTTCAACAACCAAGATTAACATTATTGATTATCAAATCCAAATATCCAAAGTCACATGATCTTCAAATTAGATGCATAACTTTCTTATATTTCCACCTTTTAGTTGTGAAGGGAGAATTAGTGGATTAAAAGGACAATTTGATTGCAAAATCACTTAAGAGATAAATAATATCTTGACCCTCAAAGGGTCCCATCTTAAGTGAAAATAAAATTAGACTATTATTACTTTATTTTAAGTATTTATGGATATTTTTATTTTAATAATAATATTATTCTAATGTCCAAAAAGGGGACATTACAGTCCTCCCCACCAAAAATTGTTTGTCCTCAAGCAATTACAATATCCACAAAGGTTTCCCAACATACCTTATGATGCAATTCCCACTTGAGATTTATTCCTAAAGAAAATAACCCTCAAATGGCCTCTTCATTATATTGTACTCATATTTTGGGGGCTACCCCCAAGTGCTATAAGTTCCCTCATAGCCTTATAATGGATCCATGTGTCCCCAATCAATCATCCCTTTCAAAACCCAATGGAAGATAAGAAAATTATTTTCCTTCATACCTTTAAATGGTGTGTTATGTGTTTGAAAATTGCAACAAAAAACATAAGAGAACATGATCACCTTACTACCCCATGGATAAAGACCTCCTAAATGCCATGATATAACCTTCCTATCATGCAAAAAGAAATCAACAAGATACTTACCATGATGATAGGCCTCAATTACATAATACTAACCATATACGGACATCTTAGTGCAATCCATGTCCCTTCCAAAAGGCTGATCCTTGTCAATCATCCCATGCATGCATCCCAAATTATGTAACATGCCCATATCCTTTAATCTCCTTTCATTAATTTTTTGATGCATAGGAAGAACATCAATTAGGCCAAACAAAAACCTCAACCAATCTATAAGATGAAATTGTATCTTCCCTTCCTTGTCATGCCAAGAGTGCACCTCATGATAAATATTTTCATAATGTATCATACGCTGGAATTTGTAAAAAAAGTCAGAATTCATACTTCTAATACATAGTTCTACCTTCCATGTAAGTTTGGTACTTTTCATGCAACAAATTTTAGAATCTTCACCTTTTTTATACGGTTTTACTGTCTCATAAAATTCATAAATTTTCTTATAAAAATCAAAACTCTTACATAGTGCCAAATAAAATACATTTCCAGAATCTTGAGCAAACTATTTTGTATATAATAAATCAATTTTTCCTTTATGTTGACATGGATATATATGTAAATAAATATCTTTTTTTCATGTGAGAAAATGTATAAATGATTGTATATATACCCCTCATGGTCCAAAATCTAGAATGCCTCACAAAACTCAGAACTTTCCCCTCTAATGCATGGTTGTGTTAACCTTCTAAAGTCTATTTTTTCTGGGAAATAATTTTCAGATTTCATAGTAAGTGGGCCAAATTTCTTATGAATAACCTTAAATCCTATGCACTCCATGGGGGATCTCAAACTTCTATTCATGTCCTCTTTTCTCATGCTCATAGGAACCACATCATGCCATGTATGGTGTCTAGCAAAAAATCCATCAATGTCACCTACACATGAAACAAACAATTTAGTGAAAATAGTGTTGTTTAATAACATCTTTTTGTCAAATCCTTGGACCATAAAAAACCACATTCCTTTATGATGAGGTCTCAACCCTTCCATCTTTTTTGTGCTCATGCACCCTTTTGTGACAACAACCCTTAATGAAGAAAAACTAAAAATGCTAAGAATAGCAACCATTTCATCAACAATAGCTATTGTAAGGACCCATTGGTCATGGCACTTGTCACCTTTTACCTTCCACCTATCTATCTAAGTTTTTATCTTGGCATATCCACTCACTGTATCATAAAAGAGGGATATATATAGACTATAATATCTCTTAGTTTCTTGCCTTTTTAATTTATATGTGAAGTAAGGTGTAGTAAGAGTATCAACAACAAAACATACCTCAAGTCTTGACATTGGTTGAAAATTCACACCATGTATCCACCTTTCAATCCTAGTCATCATTGGTAATATATCAAATATATCAACTATCTTATGATGCTTACCAATTATATGATGTGTTTTTATAGTTTGTAACATGCCCATCATATTTCTTGCATCCTTAGCATGGCCCTTATATCCATAAATTCCTTGCAAGGGTAGATTATTAAAGTTATGCCATAGTTTCATGCCCAGAAAGTGATAAAATTGCTTACTTCCATTTGTTGTTCCAAAAATTATAGAAAGCTAAAAGTGAACATCATTTTTTGTACTTTTGAAATGGCTCACCAACTTCCTCTTTCCCATGGGCCAATTTGTCTTACCTTCCTTCTCACATTCCATTAGGTTTTGCTTAGCTTTGAAAGTAACACATGGCAACAAATATCTTTCCCAAAATTATTTTTACAATCTGAAATTAGATATGGAAAGTGAGGCATGTAAAGGAAAAATATTTAACTCTTGCCTTCATGTCATACATTATTATGATGTATTCATTCAAGCTCTCCATTTTCCCATTTAAAGGATTATGAATTTTTTGTTCTTGTGGCACAAAAATTCCAATCAAAGTTTTCCATTTAGCTAGTTTAAATGTCTCCTCATGTGGCTCTATGTGTGCTAGTTTGTGAGACTCAAAAGACTCCTCACATGGCTGCCCTTAATTTTTTAGTTCTTGTATAACAGAAAATCCAATCATTAGCTACCTATAAACTTTTGATTTTTCTTCTTTTTATTCTTTATCCTTTACCTCATAAGGCCTCAAACTCTCATCATAATTATTTATAACATTCTTAAACAACTGATGTGAAATGGGAAATTTATTTCCTTTTATCCTCAAACCTATCAACATAATAGCCCATAATGGCTCAAAACTATCTTCACCCTCATTAAGTGTCATAGTCATGATCTCTGGCATATTCATTCTAATATTATTGAAATGATTTATATAAGCAATAAAAATAAATTGTTGAAACATTAAACAATAAGTTCATCACATCCTAAATCCATAATCAAATTATATAACTAGAGTGAAGTCATGGTTCCCAAGATGTTGATCCTTCTAGCCAATTAATGTCACTTATCCCAAATGAGACCTTGGAAGATTTACACAATTGATGAGAGTGTCTGCTTCAAGATTTTATCACTATAGGGAATCTTTTGAATCATTAGTTTCAATATCTCACAAATGCAACTAGTAACCAAGAGCCTTACCTCTTCATTTGTGTCTCTCAAGATTTTATGTTGAATCAAGTAAGTTATTGAGGGTTTTCCCACCCATCTCATGCATTCATATTGTGTTTAAATCAAATTATATAACATCTTTTATACATCTTTCAAGGTGTTAATCACATCTTCCTACAATTGGCATAAGTTCCCTTGCATTCTACTTGTATTATGAATCCTTAAGCTCTTTATGCTTCCATGCCTTATTCCTTGTTCTTATTTTCACCCCACAATTTAGCCAAGATATGGATTTGATACCAATGTGATGTCCCCAAATTGGTACCAAAGACCAAAATAAAGGTTTTTCCACAAACTCAAACAAATCAAAAATAAACACAAAAAATTAAAGCCTTTTAAACCCTTCAAAAATTTTGTAATTCTGAATAATCAATTACCAACCTTTACGCTTCAAATTTGCCTTCAATAATTTATTAGTTTACCTCAAATAGATGAAACATAGAAAATAATAACTTATAAAATACTTGGAATTTTAATATGAATGAGGAATCAAAATGATCATAAAAATAGTAGTTATAAAACAAAAATAGTTTCATAATTTTCCATCCACAGGAGGTCCCCCAAATGATATCATGAAGTTCTGATAACCCTAGTCTTTCACCCAAAATTCAATAAATAATTATATTAATATTTTCATAACCCAAATAGAGTCACAATCCCTCCAAAGATCCTCAAAACCCTTCCAAACAAATCTCCCAAACTAGGAAAATAATAAAAATAAATCTAAATCTCAAACCCTTACTCAAACCCTCCAACAAGGTCACCAATGACCCTCAAACCAATTTGTCCCACTAGGAATTTTATGAAAATAATTATTGAATATTTTGTAGGCATAAATTAGCCCAAAAAATGTACAAAATCACTCCTAGACTAAATATCTCAACAGGAAAAAATATATATAATACTTGTAACACTAGGAGAGGGTTACATCCACCACAGATCCTCTGAAGAAGGATCCCAAAGCCCCCAAGCAAGTCTTCCAAGGGAGAAACAGTAGCTATCACCCCACAATAAATTAACCAAGCATATAAATCACTTCACCAATCCACAAGATAAGCCACCAATCTCTCCAAGTGGTTTGTCCACATTCTAGACCCACAAATATGCATAAAGAAGCTTTCTAAAGTGTTTACACAATTCCTAAAAGGTGGTGTTACAAAACACTGTTATAGAGCAACTAGTAGAACTTGAAGGGTAACATTCTTCAAACATCTACCTTCAACAACTAAGCTTGACATACTTGATTATCCAATCCAAATATCCAAATTCACATGATCTTCAAATGAGATCCACAACCTATTTATATATCCACCTTTTAGTTATGAAGGGAGAGTTAGTAGATTATAAGGATAATTTACTTTTAAAATCAATTAAGAGATAAATAATCTCATGACCCTCAAAGGGTCCCAACTTAATTCAAAAGTAAATTAGACTATTATTAATTATTTTAAGTATTTATAAATACTTTTTATTTTAGTTATAATATTATTCTAATGCCTAAAATGGGGGGACATTACACATGATTTTATAATTTTTAAGATTTAATTACATCTTTTGTAAATATTTAGGGGCTTTTGAGTTGTTTCAAATGTTTTTAGAATTTTCTACACATCTTAACTTAATCAAGAATTATGAGATACAAAATGGTCCAACTTGTAAAACAGTGAGAGCATTCAAACTTAAATTAATTGTAAAATGGTGAGAGCGTTTAAATAAGGATGGCTAAGCTGACCTCATAAAATACTAAGTGTTGCTTACATAGTCCAAATGGACCTCAAACAACTATAGTTTCACCTACAGTGGTGAAATTTGACTTAAATGCTTCCAATGTTTTTGGTGTTATTGGTATCTCAACTCAATGGAGAATTACAAGATACAACACAACCTAACTCATATAATGATGAGAGTGTTTTGATTTAAAAGGATCTCAAAATGGTGATAACATAGCAAATGGTTGATTGAGTTGAACTTAACATAAATTAAGTGTTGCCTATAGAATCATGTAAGACCTCATTTCACTGTAGTTCTACCTACATAAAAGGTGTATGACCAAGTATCATTAAGTTCAGGTATAGGAAAATGGTAATGTATGGAAATAATGATGGTAAAGTAATGTAGTAATTCATGGTAAAGGTTTTGTTAATAATATATCCAAAGATATTTACAACTAGAAAATAATGGAAAAAGTCAGTGATATTAATTTTCCCACATATGGTTATAATTAGTAGCATGAGTAGCGAATGTAACAACAAATGAAGGATGCAATTACCAGAAACACTATCATATTAATTTTATACACTATCATTCAAATGTTTAATTGTGAAAAAACTACTGGAAATGAAATTTTCATCAACCATTGAACATGCTTAAATTACAAATGAATTAGAACCAAGGCTAAACATGATAGGTGGGGTTAGATAAAAATATTTGAATAGAAAAGGGTTAATGGCATGGTAGAATGGTTTAGAGTGTATTAAAATGAATAGGTATAATGTAGCATAACTTAAATGATCCTTGTAGAAAATAATTTGATTCCCTCAAGTGTAAAATTGTTTTAGGTGCATTATGTTCATTGGTTAATCAATGTCATCTCTTTCTAGTGTGGTGAGACTATATTCTCTAGAATTGTAGTTAGTAATAACTAGATATGTTAATAACTAGTTTGGTTGGAACTTTTCATTTTTCTTTGTCTCGGCATTAACATTTTTTTTAATTTTATTTTAACATAATATCACCAAGATCAAATTCATGATGCTTAATTCACCTATTGTATTATCATCTCAATCTATTCTAATATGCCTAAAGATTATCTAAGGTATCCATGTATTTTCCATCAAGTAATTTTAGATCTTACAAGCAAGATATTAAATAGTCATCATCATCAATGATATGCTGCCATGAAATCTAGAGAGAAGGCAACTCGACCTCGATAGGAATAATGACCTCTATTTTGTAAACAAGTGAATATGGGGTATCTCCTTTTAGAGTATAAAATATGGTATGATATTCCCATAGGGTATTAAATAGATGCAATTAATAATTATGAATAGCATTATTTATTATCTTCTTAATAATATTGACAATGGTTTTATTAGAAGCCTTAGCTTGGTTGTTGTCTTGTGGGTAGTAGGTGGTAGAGAAATATTGTTTGATACAGTATTTAGTATAAAGTTATTTCACACGTTTTTAAAAAAATGATCTTCCATTATTATATATAATATCAAAGGGGATATTATAATGAGACAGGAGGTAGTTGAATATGAACTTGGATATCTACTTACCCATTACGTGAGGGGAATGGTTTCCACCCACTTAGTGAAATATTCAATAGTAGTTAGGACATGTTTGTGGCCATCTGAAGATGTAGATTTTATCTTCACTACTAGGTAAATTCCCCACATTAAGAATGGCCATGGTATTTCCAATGGTTTAAACGTCTTGGATAGAGCATGATTTAAATTAGCATGCTTATAATAATGTATACACCTCTTAACGTATTCATTTATCTCTATTTTCATAGTTGACTAGTAATATCTAGTACGTAGTAATTTCTTGGTTAAGATTGCCCCACTAGTTTGGGCTCCACACACTCCTTTGTGAATTTCCCTCAATATTAATCTAGTTTCCATCGAAGTTAAATAATGAATCAAATTTCCATCATAGCTTATATGATATAAGGTAGGTCCAAGTAAGGTATAACCAATGACTTTGTGGGTAAAGGATTTATTTTTCTTACATGATAGTCAGGTGAAATAGTTTGGTCTTAGAGATAGGCATATATGTCAAAATACCACAGATACATCAGAATAACAATGTTGCAAACCATCTTGATGGCTAATTGTTCATGCATTAACACTAAGAGATGTTCTAAAGGAAATTGGTAATCTCTAGCTATGCCTATGATTTGAATCATGGAGCTAATTATGGTCATGGAATCCACTCTTTTGTTATTGGATCTATGTATTATTTCAAGCTAAATGTTGAATTTTTTTTTTCTTGAGAGTATTGACCATATCTTTATAGGGTGCCAAATTCTCATCCTTCATTTGATATTAGTTTATGAACTGATTAATGATTAGATAAGACTCATTGTACACTAGTAAATATTAGATGTTCCACTATACTACTTGGTGAATCTTTGTAATGAGTAATTTATACTTGCCCATGTTATTACAATAGGGAGAACCAATGCAAAAAGACCTGAGAATGATATCCCCTTGTGGCTGATTTAATAATTTTGTGAATATTGGTGTCTTATTCCTAATTTAGTTAGGGGTTTGTAATAAATATATTAGTAAATAATATTGCAATAATTATAGTACTAATTTGTATAATTTATTGTGCCTTTTAAACTTTTCTAAAAATAGTAATAAATAAGGAGAAATTCAACTTAGCTTAAAATTAGACTAAGATGACTGAGATAGAGGCTAAAATTGGCTATGTAGGATTGGGATAGTGTTGTAAACCTAGATTTGGCTTTCATTCAATGAAAGGATAGGAGCACCAAAAATAAGACACTTCAAGGTCTGATGTTATAGTCTAGGTCCTACTACTATTTTCTAAACTTGTCATAGAGATCTAAGTTCTATGGGTTTTGTTTGTTATCCCAATGTGAGCCTACCTATGAAATTTCGAGTCTTGAATGTTGAAAGAATTACTTGTATAATTGATTCAATATTGAAACCCCAAACCTTCACTATGTTTGATAAAACTTGAGAAAGAGCAGTGGTTAATGTGTTTAAGGTTCACTAAACATGTATCCAAACCCCTTGTGTGGGCACCCTACCTACATACCAATACTCTGAAGAGGGATCAAGCCATATGTAGTTATCCCACTTGATATGCTTTGTGAAATAGTGTAATGAGTATGTAAAAATGCCAAATTGAGAGTGTTTGAGGTGGTTAGGGACTGGTGTGAGGGGTTGAATATGTTTGTAGCTGTGCTAGGTGACTATATATAGAGAATAGGGAAATTTGCCATAGTGGTTTATTTGTATTCTTGCTTGCTTTGTAATATTTGTCACCTCTCTTCTAAATAAAATTTTATATGGATCTATTGGTCATGGGTTAAATGTATTCATGTAAGCCTAACATAATGAATAATATGAATCAAATGGAAATGGTCATTTGGGCTTGAAATGTGATTGGATAGGAGTGCCAAAAATAGGACACCCTAGGGTCCAATGTTATAGTCTGGGTTTCGTACTCCTATCCTACATGCTCAAGACCTAGGGGGGATAGAATTGGCCTAGGAAATATAGCTTGGCTAAGCTAGAATCAGGTTTCAAAAGTCTATAGATGACTGGTTATAAGCAAAAAGGTGTTTGGAAGGGTTATGAGAGTATGCAAGAATGTCCTATGGATTAGGTGTCATAAGCCACATTCAAGCTACCAATTTAGACATTTTATATGATAAAATTTATCCCCCCTTTATTATAGTGATGTAGCAAAAATAAATACTAGGATAAAGGAAAGTAGAAACCATACTTAAACTTATCTATAAAGGTGAATCCCATGAAGTTGTGTGATGTTGAGTGTGAGTAGAGAGAGCACATTATGAATTGAAAATATAAAAGAGAAAATAAAGAGTAAATCAGTTCTTAATATATAGTCTATATCTAAAATAAGAATGTACAAAAATTGGGTAAGAGAGAGAGGAAGATAAAGGAATGAATACACCTCATCAGGTATGTGAACTAATATAAAACTTGCTATGGTGTTGAGTGATACTAGATAATATTGAGTATGTGGTGTACCAAAAGTAATATCATAAATGAAGATGAGTACTCAATTTCTTGAGATTGACTAAAGAATGTAAAGTCTATTCCTTTGACTCCATCATTTCCCACTAAGTGAATCTAGGTGATCATGCATGTGTTAATCAATGTTTGGACTATGTCTCCAATCTCTCTGAGTAGGTGGCTTAAGAATACAAAGGGTAACTAGTCCTTTAAATTTATCCTTGCCCACTAAGTGAAGCTATGAACTGATACTGGTATGAATGAGTGTCTTAAGATATGGCTCTTGAATGCCATGAATTCTCTAAAATATGACAATATGGAATGGATATCTAAATGTATACTAGAAACTAGTCCAATCTTGGCTAGTCTAAAAGGAGGATATTAGGGTTGTATCAAAGCCACTCCAGAACTAGGAACTAGGTTTATGTGAAAGCCACATAGGAATGTGAAGGTTAGGCCTATATGAAATCTACTCTAAAATTATACCAACCACTTGTATATGGAATAAGGCATGTAACTACTATGAATGTCTGGGTAATATACAAAACTTGGAAGGAAAAAAAGTCAAATGTGCCACACACATTACCCCCAACCATTGGTGTCTGTAACATGGATTTTAATTTAGAAGTTATACCAACTGCGCAATCTAAAACTAGAATCAAGATCCATCATGTCATGCATGATGCCCCATATATCTGGATTCTCTGAGAAAAACTATACTAAAATTACTAAATCTAAATTGATCTATATCTAACAAAACTATAGATGATCTTACCTTTCTATCTATTTCTACAAAATTTGGGTTTTTTCTTATTTATATCACTATTGTCTAGGTATAGTGATCTTGTCCTTTGCTTAATTTGATCACTGTTCTATAATCATCACTATTTTTTTATTCTATTCTACCTATTTTGATCTTTGATTGTTGTTCTGAGTGTTCTATAAATTGATTTTTTATCGATTGAGGGTTTTGATCTCTATGACAAAACCCATATTTGTTTCCCCCTCTTTTGAGGGTAGGAATGAAGACCCTAAAATTATTTTCCTTAGAATAAAGAGCCTTGCAAGTACTTTATGTTGAAAAATACAATATATAGCAATGATACTCAAAAATATGTCTCAAGATATAACATAGTTTGTATTCGAGATTGTTAGATCAACAAGGGTTTGCCTAGATAGATATAAAAATTTAATAGCAGGTGTAGTATACTTAATTTAAACTATAAATGTTAGTTATTATTTATTAGTTGTCAAGATATCAAGTAGAGATGGATCATGATGTCCATCAGAGAATCCAAGAAATCAAGATAATGTATGATACGATTCATGGCATTGTAAATACAAATAAACAAGCAACAAGCACACAAATCAAGAATCAAGAAGTATACAAGAGTGGCCAAAGAGCCAAGTAAACAAGGTACATGGGCACATATCACTCAAACTAGAAAGCAAGCATACAAGGCATGTTCAAATTCTACATACACATACAATTGAAAACAAGCATTGTTGACACAAGGGCCGCAATCACATAGAAGAGTAAAAGCAAAGGACATTGGAAAATGTCCTAAGAGGCACACGCAAGAATAGAGATAAAGAACATTGGTAAATGTCCTAAGGTATATACAAGATACAAAATAGTAACTAAGAAATGCAATCACATCTAGCTATGCAAATCAAGCATGTAAATGGTAGAAATACAATCACATCTAACTAATCAAAGTAAGAATTTAAAGTATGCAAAACATGGAGTACAATACTAGGTATATGCTAAGAAATACACAAGTGATATATACTAGTGAATGTTGATAGGGTAATCTATGTAAGCTAGTAAGTAATATACATTATCATGATAACTAGAGTGTGTGGTATATGAATGGCATAACCTGGATGGTGTAGTCATGTAGAATATTCCACTAGTGGGTAGATATGTCAATGTATATCTTGAATGTCAAAATAGGATGCCCCCTTAATGGGTAGAGTGAAGCAATCAAGGATCTAGGTGCCACTGCACACACTCAAATAAGATCAAGTGAAGCATGGTAATGTAGATAAATCGACAAATATTATCATAGAAAATCAAAATGTAAGTCTAGCACGGTAGTAGCAATGTAATGCATAGATAATGCATATAATTGAAATTTTTTTGGTATTTTGAGTTATTTGAATGTTTTTGTATTTTGAAATTTTGTATTATTTTTGGTATTTTTGAATGTTATATTCCTATGTAAAATTAATCATAATAAGACTATGTATAATAAATTGAAAATAAGCTATGTACAATCAATCATAAGGAAAATATGTACAATAAATTGAAAAGAAGCTATATACAAGCAATACTGAGAAGAAACGATATTAACTAATGAGTATCATGAGAGACTCCCTATCATAATGTCCTATATCAAGGAGAGGGATCATGCATGATCATGAAACATGATGGAAAGTCTGAGACTATGGATCTAAAAGCTATGCATGTTGTAAGTGCTCTAAAATATCTATACTAGAAACTGATTATGGGGTCCCCCTATAACTCTAAGAAGTGGATATAGTTGTAGAGATCTTAAGGACCCATATAGTAGTAAAATAAGCTCTCTAAAAGTATACTATGTGTGTAGAGGCATGAGACCTCAATAAGACAACCTTGGGTGTGAATATTATAGCTGGAAACTATCTAGAGTCTTGAAACTATGGCTACTCTAAAAGAGGCCTACATAGAAGTGTATGAAATCTATGTGATGGCAAAGAAGGCCTCAACTATGTCTAAATATTAATTGGAGGAAGAACTATAACTTGTGGAGAAGCTAAAACTGGTATCTACAAATTATAATATGGCTTTGAAGTAGGGAATGGTAAGTCATATGGAACTCTACCAACTGTAACAACCTAATTAGCATGAATGAATTTCATGCATCTGTAAACTATAGAAAGTACTTCTCAAAATTTATAAATCCATGGTCAGTAAAGGAACATATCAAACACTCCTACACTAAGAACAATAGTAAATGGTATGGCCACATGTGTTATACCGACCTATAGAGGAAGTACAATCTCACCTAATGAAATCTATATGTTGCCACTTAATCCACTAATAACTATGTCTATCAGGGTAATATCCTACTCTAAAAATCTCAAATGCTTTAGTAATGTCATAGTATACATGTTCACATTGGATCTATTTTCTATGAGAGCATTATGAATGGGATTATGATTAATGTAAGCTATGATAAAGAGTGCATGTTAATCTAAATCATTCACAACTATCTCCTACTTTGAGAAGGAGATGGAATGTCTAGCTAGAACTCTAGAATTATACACACCAATCATGTTGCTTAAAGGGTGTAACTCAATTTAAGGTGCCTGGTATGTAGTTGGTAGAGGATGTCCATGATATGAATGGTGAACACATGATGTATCCCTTGTCTCTTATTTAGAATGTTATGGGAATGGATCTGAGAAGATTTTCAAATCTTTGTCCTGTCTTTGCTTTGCTTGATGAGGCACAACTAGAGTGCCAAGATCAATAATTTCGCCATCTATCAAGTCCTATATCATATGTTTCAAGTTGATGCATATATTTTTTATGTGGCCTAGTGCCTTGTGAAAATCACAAAATACATTTTGATCATATCCTCATGGAAGAGGCTTTGTTGGATCAACTTCCTGAATAGGAGGGAGAGATATGATATTACATTTTAATAACTATTGTAAGACTCTAGATGGAGATACTAGTAGATTGGTAAAAGTTCATCGAGGAGGTATTGATAAAACCACTTACTGAGGGGGCTCTGAAGCCATATTAACTATTGGTTGATTTTGACTTTTGCTATCATTGACCTTTAATTTATATGGGACTTTACTGTTACTCTTTTTTATCATTTTTGATATGCTTGTGTACTTGAGTTTTCTCATTGAAATTAATTTGATTTCCCTTTCCTTTAGTGTATGACATAAATTAGTGAAGGAAGAGAACCTTTTGAACATTATTGACTCATGCAAAGCTAGCACAAGTGATGCAGGAGCATCTTGGGAATACGTAGATGTGATAGGTAAATATATATTAAAAAAAATGCAAATCATGTACACTTAGAATACGTCTATTTAAGTCAAATTTAGTTATTTCAGATCAAAAAGAGGAGAACCAAGCCATAAGTGGCGTAGGTTAGGTGCAGCTGAAAAATCCTATGTTTAAAGCATATTGTTGAGTCTTTTTAGGAATTGGTTAAGTGGTGTTAATAAAATAAGATTATTTTATTATGGCGAGCAGTAGAGTAGGAGAAATTATAGGAGGAAGTGTAGAAGTAGGTCTGGGAAAAGGACTGTATGTAGATGAACTGTAACAGATTGAGGAAATAATCATTTTTGGTGCATTTCAGGGATGTTACATGAGGTATTTATCAATTGTTTTCACTGAATCATACATGTAATTGTAATAAGAACTCTGGGTTTGCTGTAGATATGTATAAAGATCTATAATTCACAGAAAAACATATGTATATCTTCTTGTTCTATGAATAAAATATGAGTTCCATTACTTTGAATGGTGTTTGTTTTTTTGAGACCGAACATTGAATGGGTTGTGGCTGTTGGCTGTTGATAAGCCAATATTTTGAATGATCTTGTTGTCATTGGCTGTTGTTTATGCAAAGATTATAATGAACTTGTTACTGTTAGTTGTTGTTTGGTCCATGACCAATTGACATATCTTCTACTGGTCCGTAGATCCTACTGGTCGCATATTATTACTAACGTCACTCACAACTATGCTGCTGTTGATACAGTTGTTGGATCTGCTTGACAATGGTTTGACAGAATTGATGTCCTTCTTTATAATACTAGTTTAAGAGATAATGTTAACATTGCTCTAGATTTGGAGGAGGATATATTACCAAGAAATGGTGACTTCATCAGAGAAATGACTTAAGAGAAAGGAACGGTGAAATCGTAAGCAGTCCGTTGAAGAAGAAAGCGTGATTGCTGTGGATGAAACAATGAAGATAGAAAAAGGATGTGGATGTGGATATGGATGGCGATGTGGATGAAAACAATGCGTTAAATATGCAGTCTCTAGAGACGTTTGTGAGTAATTCGCAGACAGAGGAAAATGCAATTTTTCTATCGAGTAATGCAAAGGTTGTTTGAAACACACACAGTTACGGAGACTCAGGATGAGATAGTGCCGTCAGAGACAGTCGATTTGGACAAGAATAAAGTTAGTTAAGACACAGACCCGCCTAATTCCCTTACATGCAGATCTTGTATTTGAGAGGGGGAGAGATTCTGTCACAAGATAGAAAAGCTTTGGTAAAATCATGGATTTTAAATTCACCTACTGGAAGACGTTGTTCATATACAGTTGACTTCAGGTGGGACCTATGCGAGGGAGATAATGATCTTAATATTTCAAAATTGATAGTCAAGAAGCACAGATTGAGCTTTTCTGATCAAGGAGCGAGCCTATAAGGATCCTGATCATGCCTATTCATAAGACATTTAAGTTTGAAGCACCTGTCTCCATTTGACAGCCATAAACTGAGTGTGAGGAAGGAGGAGGTTTATTTTGTGATGGTGAAGCTGAGTATAGGGAGTGCAGAGAGTTTGTTGAAAGCCTTGACTAAAATGGAAAGCAGAGATAAGAAGGATTCCTTGAAGAGCTCGCCATAGGTAACCCGTCCATTTGAAAGGCTAGCCAAGCCTTGGACGACAACAGTTATAACTATTGTCCATTGCTCAAAGTTTTCCAGAATCTACGGACTGTGTAGGAGAAGGAGAAATCTATGGACTCTGCAGGTTGAAGAATTGAGTCCCCAAAACCTTTTGTGGAAGGTGAGCGCATATTTTGGTAAAAGAGAGCTGTTTTCATCATCAACACCGTCTTAGCTCAGCTGGTAGAGCTGCACTTCATTTTGGGATCAGAGGTATGTTTTTTTATAGTATTTTGGATCAGAATGTTGTTTTTACTAAGATAATGCACTGTGTGGCATTGCAAATAGAAGGAAACAGATTGGAGTGGTTGAAGCTACCACCACTGCTATAAAAGAGAAAAAAAGTTTGTGATGAGATTGAAAGATATAAGGAAAAGATTCTGGAGAAGGTATTGTATAAAGACTAAGGTTAGCAAGTCAGGGTATTTGATCAGAGATTTGTTTTGAAGTTTCTAGATTTATTCAAAATGCATCATTTGGTATTAGAGCGCAAGGTTCGAGTTCTTGGAGAAGCAGCTGCATCAAAGAATTAGGTATGGTTGTTTTATGAAAATATTGTTCTGAAGCAACTGTATTATTTGCATTTGTAAAGTTGGAAAAGGTAGAGATTTTTGAATTTCAATGAAGAATAGATATAGCAGTAAGGCTTGGAAGGTTTGAGAGAGAAGTAAAAAAAAAATAAACCTTGAAGTGGAAAGAAAGGAGTGAGTAACAAGAGAAAGTCCAAAAGCCATAGAGGCTTGAAGAACAAAGGAAGAAAGCTAGTAAGCTCTTGGAACAAGTAAAAGTTTGTACTCTTCTAATCAGTGTTGGACGAGATAATGTATTTTGTGAAGTTGCAGGTTCAAGGAAGTCAAGCCATTGAGGCTTAAGAGGAGAAGAAGCCAAGGAAGGCTTAGTGGAAGAGCTAAGAGAATCTCTAGAAGAAGAGCAAAGGGAATTGCTCAAGAAGAAGAAGATCCAAGAAGAAGCTTGGATAGTTTGCCAAAATACTAAGGTGAAATAGACTTAGGTGAGGTAAAGGATGGAGATTGAAGAGTTGAGAAGAGTGATAGAAGGACTGCCTAGAAGAAACATGAATCAGATAAAGAGAGAGAAACAAGAAAGAGAAAAACAAAAGAGACAAAGAGAGGAAGAGTATCAAAGAGAAGTGAATGAGATAAAAGCAAGGATAGCCATGATAAAATGCATGGTAGAAAATATGGAAAACCCATGGCAAGGATGGGTAATGAAGAAGAAAAGAGTAAGATGGCCAATTAGATCATTGATGGAGAGAAAAAGAAGAAAAAGGCTAAGAGTTGCCTTAAGGAGAGAGAAGAAGAAGTATAAAAACAAGGATAAGCTCAAGAATGAAGAGCTTGAAGAGAAATTTCAGTTTGAAGAAGAAGTTCAGTATGAGACGGATCTCATCATTGAAGAGATGGACAAACAGCAAGTAATCAAGTGGCCATATGTTTTTGTATCTGACATTTCATTTGATGTGTTGTTTATAGGAAAGCAAGTTGTGGAAGAAGGAGAACCATATGATCCAATGAAGATGCTCATGGATCAAGAAGGTGAAGCACCTCATGAGAGAGTGCTTAGACAAGAAGAAGAGGTTTGTTGTAATGCCTCAAGTGATGAAGACATGAAGAAGGATCAGTATAAAGAATTGATTAAGCAGGAAGAAGAAGTCCTTATTCAAGAGGACAAAAGAAATGAAGAGCTGCATGTTGATGAAGAACAAAGGTATAGTGATCAAATTTCATCATTGGAAAAGATTGAAGATGACAATTTTCAGTTGCATGATGTTGATAGAGTTGATTTTGATTCAAATGTACTAGTCACTAAGGAAGAAGATTTGCAATGTGAAGGAGAAATATGGCAGTTTGATCAAGAATGTGCAGATGAAGGAGAGTTGTTTGATAAGAAACAAGAAGGGGTAGAACAGCTGCAAGAAGAAGATGGAGAGAAGGCTAAATGCTTAGCCTTGACAATTGAGGAAGATATCTTGAAGGAGATAGAAAACCTTGATGGAGAGTTTCTAGTTGAGGAACCAAAGAAGCTTTTTATATTTCAAAGTAAAGAACAGTTGTTGGAAGAGTTGGCAGCATTAGAATATGCCATTAACCATGAAGAGAAGAACAAAATTTGTCCTATGACAGTAATTGAGGAGGTAGAACATTGCTGTGGAGAAGAAATGAAGAGAAAGGACCAAGAAGTCACATTTGAGCAGCAAGTATGGGTTCAAAAATTTGGAGAGACCCAAGGGTCTCAAATGTTTGTTTCTAACTTTGCTTTGAATGGTGATTGTACAGGTTTGCTTGATAAGGAGGTCAAGTGCTTGGAGAAGAGAGCTCTTCTAAGAGCTCAATAAAAGATAATGGAAGTTGATATCCTCATTCAAGAGGATGAATATGTAAAGAAGAAGACTGCAAAGAAGATGAAAAGGCAGCAAGATATACATTGGAAGATAAAGATAGCAAGCAAAACAAGACACAAGTGTGGTAGTCAAGAACATGCACATTTGTATGAAAAATTGAATGAGGAAGACATTTGTTTTGTAAACTTTTTACTTTGTAAATGGGCAAACAAGTGAAACTCATGAGCAGGAGCTCATGAAACTTTTTAAGCCCAAGAATCTGATGCAGGAGCATCTTGGGAATACGTAGATGTGATAGGTAAATATATATTAAAAAAAAATGCAAATCATGTACACTTAGAATACGTCTATTTAAGTCAAATTTAGTTATTTCAGATCAAAAAGAGGAGAACCAAGCCATAAGTGGCGTAGGTTAGGTGCAGCTGAATAATCCTATGTTTAAAGCATATTGTTGAGTCTTTTTAGGAATTGGTTAAGTGGTGTTAATAAAATAAGATTATTTTATTATGGCGAGCAGTAGAGTAGGAGAAAGTATAGGAGGAAGTGTAGAAGTAGGTTTGGGAAAAGGACTGTATGTAGATGAACTGTAACAGATTGAGGAAATAATCATTTTTGGTGCGTTTCAGGGATGTTACATGAGGTATTTATCAATTGTTTTCACTGAATCATACATGTAATTGTAATAAGAACTCTGGGTTTGCCATAGATATGTATAAAGATCTATAATTCACAGAAAAACATATGTATATCTTCTTGTTCTATGAATAAAATATGTGTTTCATTACTTTGAATGGTGTTTGTTTTTCTGAGACCGAACATTGAATGGGTTGTGGCTGTTGGCTGTTGATAAGCCAATATTTTGAATGATCCTATTGCTGTTGGCTGTTGTTTATGCAAATATTATAATGAACTTGTTACTGTTAGTTGTTGTTTGGTCCATGACCAATTGACATATCTTCTACTGGGCCATAGATCCTACTGGTCGCATATTATTACTAACGTCACTCACAACTATGCTGCTGTTGATACGGTTGTTGGATTTGCTTGACAACGGTTTGATAGAATTGACGTCCTTATTTATACTACTGGTTTAAGAGATAATGTTAACATTGCTCTAGATTTGGAGGAGGATATATTACCAAGAAATGGTGACTTCATCAGAGAAATGACTTAAGAGAAAGGAACGGTGAAACTGTAAGTAATCCGTTGAAGAAGAAAGCGTGATTGCTGTGGATGAAACAACGAAGATAGAAAAAGGATGTGGATGTGGATATGGATGGTGATGTGGATGAAAACAATGTGTTAAATATGCAGTCTCTAGAGACGTTTGTGAGTAATTCACAGATAGAGGAAAATGCAATTTTTCTATCGAGTAATGCAAAGGTTGTTTGAAACAGACACAGTTACGGAGACTCAAGATGAGATAGTGCCGTCAGAGACAGTCGATTTGGACAAGAATAAAGTTAGTTAAGACACAGACCCGCCTAATTCCCTTACATGCGGATCTTGTATTTGAGAGGGGGAGAGATTCTGTCACAAGATAGAAAAGCTTTGGTAAAATCATGGATTTTAAATTCACCTACTAGAAGACGTTGTTCATATACAGCTGACTTCAGGTGGGACCTATGCGAGGGAGATAATGATCTTAATATTTCAAAATTGACAGTCAAGAAGCACGGATTGAGCTTTTTTGATCAAGGAGCGAGCCTATAAGGATCCTGATCATGCCTATTCATAAGACATTTAAGTTTGAAGTGCCTGTCTCCATTTGACATCCATAAACCAAGTGTGAAGAAGGAGGAGGTTTATTTTGTGAAGGTGAAGCCGAGTATAGGGAGTGTAGAGAGTTTGTTGAAAGCCTTGACTGAAATGGAAAGCAGAGATAAGAAGGATTCCTTGAAGAGCTCGCCATAGGTAACCCGTCCATTTGAAAGGCTAGCCAAGCCTTGGACGACAACAGTTATAACTATTGTCCATTGCTCAAAGTTTTCTAGAATCTACGGACTGTGTAGGAGAAGGAAAAATCTATGGACTCTGCAGGTTGAAGAATTGAGTCCCCAAAACCTTTTGTGGAAGGTGAGCGCATATTTTGGTAAAAGAGAGCTGTGTTCATCATCAACACCGTCTTAGCTTAGCTGGTAGAGCTGCACTTCATTTTGGGATCAGAGATATGTTTTGTTACAGTATTTTGGATTAGAATGTTGTTTTTATTGAGATAATGCACTGTGTGGCATTGCAAATAGAAGGAAATAGATTGGAGTGGTTGAAACTACCACCACTGCTATAAAAGAGAAAAAAAGTTTGTGATGAGACTGAAAGATATAAGGAAAAGATTCTGGAGAAGGTATTGTATAAAGACTAAGGTCAGCAAGTCAGGATATTTGATCAGAGATTTGTTTTGAAGTTTCCAGATTTATTCAAAATGCATCAACAAGACTCTATTTGAAAAGATCTTATAATTCTTGATCAACCATGGGGCTATTCATTTTATCCAAGATGGTTTTATATCAAAGAACATAATTTTTGAGATGCTTATTTGACATTTTCTTCTATTGTGAAACTTAGGCATATGAAACCTTGTCACCTATGTTAATGCTGAAATGAGATAATAACATGTCAGCTAAAGGATTAAATGTATTGACTAATTGATTTGGTAGATTATAGAACCATTGTAGAGTATAATCCTTTAAACTCCATGGAAATAGCTTGGTTAGTAATCAGTCATTTGACACATAGTCCAAGCATACTATGTTAAAATCTCTCAAGTGTGTTTCTAGATCACCCTTGCCATCATTTAGAGTGAGCTTGAGTTGAGTAAAACCTAGTGGCAAGGGTGTAGAAGCAATATGACATGCCAATGGTGTATGAAGTAGAGCAAAAGAGTCCAAGGCTTATGTAGGTCTAGAGGCACCTTGATCAAGATGTAGCACCTTGGATTGAAGATATGTTATCTCTTGCAAAAGGGTATCCAAATTATGAGACAAAGATGTACTATACATAATTGGTGGTGCATCATAGGAAGGTTGGGTTCCTATAGTGGGTTGTTGAGACATAGTTGTCCTTGTAGTGTCATGTGCAACTAGATGCTCTGAAGGAATGGAAAACTCAATTTGCTTAGATTTTTTAATTTCCATGATAGATTATAGGATAACAACATGATATTAGGGTTGTTCCCTAAGACTTTCTCTAAAACTTTGTAGAATCAAATTTTTGTTGAGGACAACATCATTATCAATAATAGGTGGAAGTGGATCAAGAACCAGATGTGGTGGGTCATGAACATCGGTGTTTGTATTATCATTTTTATTCTCAAACTACTCATTATAAAAATTATCCTCATGAAAATATGTGTAAACTAGATGTGTAGGATCTATGGAAATAAGCTGAGCTGGTTATTTATCCATGGTATATGGTAGGGTTGAAGGAATCTGGGTGAATTCAGGAGGGTTGACACTAAGTCTTGGACTTCATCCCAAAATAAGAGATGTAAGGAGTTTAGGTGGCATAAGAAAAATAACTTGAATAATGAAAGATAATATTAAACAAATATAATCTAAACAATGAACTAGAATATGCATAAAAAGGATATGAAGCTCACAAACATGTAAGGTGATACCTCAAAAGTAAGGGGACCTAGTATATGCAATTAGGGTTTTTAAAAAATGATTTTTAAACTTACTAAGGTAAATTTTTAAAATAATTAATGTGAAATTCTAATTTATGTGTAAAGTGATACCTTAAAATCAATAAGGACCTCGTATAGTGAATCTATGGTTTACTCTTATGTGAATTTTTTATTTAAATATGTTGGAAAAAATTAAAAAAATATTAGAAAAAAATACCCATACCTAGTATAGGCAACTAGGGTTTGAATGAAATTATTTTTAAAATTACTAAAGTAAAATTAAAAATTTAAATGTAAATTTATGATTAAAATATGCAATAAAAATCAGAAAAATATTGATAAAATTATCAAGGAATTTATCCTAGGGTTTCTAGGGTTTTTGTGTGCAAATAAAGTAAGTCAGGTTCACCAAATGATTTAAATGTTTTGGGAATATTGGTGTCTTATTCCTAATTTAGTTAAGGGTTTAGAATGAATAAATTAGTAAATAATATTTAAATAATTATAGTACTAATTTTTTTAATTTATTATTCCCTTTAAACCTTTCTAAAAATACCAATAAATAAGGAGAAATGTAACTTAACGTAAAACTAGACTGAGATAGAGGTTGAAACTAGCTTTGCAAGATTAGGATAATGTTGTGAAATTGGATCTGGATTTCATTTGGTGAAAGGATAGTAGCATAAAAAATAAGACACTCTAGGGTCTAACACTATAGTCCAAGTTGTACCATTCTTATCCAAACTAGTTACAAAGATCTAATTTTTTTAGGTTTTATTCATTATCTCTGTGTGAACCTTATAAAATTTTGAGTCCTAAATATTGATAGAGCTCCTTGTAGAGATGATGAAATATTGAAACCATAAAAATTAATTATGATTGATAAAAATTGATTAAAATAAGGGGGGGGTGTTACTATGTGTAAGATGCAATGAACATGTATCCACACCCCTTATGTAGACACACTACCTACATACCAATGCTATGAAGAGGGATCAAGCCATATGTAGTTTTTCCACTTGATGTGCTTTGTGAAATGGTGTAATGAAGATGTAAAAAGGATAAATTTTGAGAGCTTGAGGTGGGTAGGGACTAGTGTGAGGGTTTGAATATGTTTCCAACCATGCTAGGTGACTATATGTAGAGAATAGGGAAATTTTCCTTAGTGGTTTGTATGTATTCTCACTTGATTTATAATATTTATCACCTCTATTATAATTGAACTTTGAATGGAATTTTATAAGGATCTATTGGTCATGGATTAAATGTATTTGTGCTAGGCCAACATAATGAAGAATAGGAATTAGATGTAAATGGTCATTTGGGCTCAAAATGTGATTAGATAGAAGCACCAAAAATGGGACACCCTAGGG
The DNA here is from genome assembly GCA_037957365.1 of Torreya grandis. Classification (NCBI taxonomy): domain Eukaryota; kingdom Viridiplantae; phylum Streptophyta; class Pinopsida; order Cupressales; family Taxaceae; genus Torreya; species Torreya grandis. The sequence goes on along the minus strand of JARHVA010000891.1, from coordinate 2,787,485 downwards.
TTTGGTGTTATAGTCCAAGTCTAAAGATCCTATCCTATAGGATCAAGACTTTGGAGGATATAATTGGCCTAGGAAATGTAGCCTGACTAAGCTACAATCAAGTTTTAGAAGTCTATGGATGATTGCTTATAAGAAAAAAAGTGTTTAGAAGGGTTATGAGAGCATGCAAGGTCTTATGGATTGGGTGTCACAAGCCACACTCAAGATACCAATTTAGACATTTTATATGATTAAAGTGTCATAAAAAACAATATTTTGGCACCTAATCTATGAGATATGAATGAATTGTCAAAGTACACCTTCCATTATTCTACCTCAGGAAGTGCTTCTTCTTCTGTTGTAGTCATAATGGCTTCATCTAGAAATCTAAATGTAAGAGTTTTAATTATCATGAAAATGAGATTCTACAATTTTATCTATGAGTACTTTCCCCTTGATGATCTTTTGATTGGCATATTAAATTTCAAGCTTGCTTAATAGCATGATTCACTTTATCATTTGGCTCTGTAAAGCTATTTTAGAAATTATATACTTGAGTGGATATGTTTTGGACATAACAATGGTCTTGTTATTCAACATGTAATGATGTAAAGTTTGGGCTAAAAAAACCATTGCTAAGAAATATTTTTCAATTGATGTATAATTTTGCTCATACACAACCAATGTTCATCTCAAATAATACACAACATGCTATTTACCCTTTTCATCATGTTATGCCAAAAGTGTCCCTAGGGAATTTTTAATCACTGATAGGTAAAGTAGCAATGGCTTTGTTACATCTTGATTCTCCTCTAGACTCATTAATTTGTTAATTTATATATTTTATGGTTCATGATTGGTTAAATTATTGTGTTAGGTAGATGGATTTGTAATTTATTGATTGTAGATAGTGATATATTACTTATCATCATGATTGTTAACTTGTTTGTTAATTGTTCATATTTTGTTATAGTACATTATGATCATGATTATTTACTTTGTTTAGTTGCATTATTTTATTATGGATTATTATGTGATATGGTATAACTACTATTTATTTTACTAAGGTGGATGTAGGATGGAGTCCACCCTCTAGACTATGACTAAGAGAGGGTATTATCGAAGAAGATGGAGTAGATGGACATATTGGGGGATGAGATAATGAGACTAAAATATCTACACACACGAAAATAGAATCTTATTACTATTGATTATGTTTATTTTGATATTCCATTGATTGTGTCACATATTACTTTAATCTTTACGTGTAGTGGTTTTGATGAGCTTACATAATTTTAGTTTCTTGTTAGTTAGAATTTACATAATTATGTCATAAATTTCACTAATATTATTTTATGTTCTTGATGGTATGAAATTCAAAGTGAAATGTTTTAAAAAATGGTAATTTATTAGAATTTGGTCTTGTATGACTATCTTATTTAATTATCTTACTTTTGTCTAAAACTCTCTTCTAGTTTAAAATGGCAAATACCATAGGGGTCAAATGGGTGGCATATTTTAATCAATAGTTATTAAATGTTTGATGTATTTATGAGCTAACATAGAAAACTATGTTTTATTTAATAAGGGTTGTATGTTTAAATAAAATACATTATGGTTTTATTAAAATTAAAATACAATCTTTTTCTAGAATGATGTGGTAATTATGAATTATGGCATATTCATTAGAATCTAGGCCATTGAGCAAAATTGGATTCAAATCATTTTTGTAACAATGCTTTTTGAAATCAAAGGGAGTCTTTTGGTGAACTACATGATTTTTCTATTATTACATTTGTCTATTGAACAACTTGACTGGTAGTGAGGTTATGGCTAGTTATCATGCCAACAATGCAAAAAATGGTTAGAGAACTAGAGATTCATTTATTGGATACACAATTTTATAGGGGTTATTCATTTATTTGGCATGCATAATTTGAGCTAAAGGAAATATTTAGAAGAGCATGTAGTGGATGAGGGGAGTTTTTGAAGAAAGAAATTAGATTTTGAACAAACCTAGATTTCATTATCAGGTAGGTTTTATTGATTTAAATTCATGGTTTTATCATATGAATTGGTTTATAAAATTCTATTGGTATGTGCCATTAAATTTCATGAAATAGGTTTTTACATTTTTGTATAAAGTTTTACAAAAAATACAAGTGGATTATATGTAATTGACCTTGGGGATGGGTAGGACTCATCCATAGGGTCGAATACATATAAATCCAAACCCATGTTAAATGGATATGTATTTTGTATCTAGGGTTAGATGAATAAAACAAAGGATTTCATTTTAGGCTTAGTTACAAAGGAAATTTTGAAACCTATTTAAAGTAAAATATAGGTTTTGTCAATGATAAGTTTATTTGGAACCATTCAATATTAACTTTTTTTTATATATGTGATGTTAAAATAAGGTCAAATCTATTTTCATTTAAATAAACATATGTGCATGAAGGTATAGGGTTTATACTATTTTTGGTTTAAAATGATGGCTTCAAGTATTATTTTATTTGTTTATGAGTATGTCTAGTTTTTTAATTATTTATGGAATTATTTACAAAATAAATATAATATTAATATATATGTAAATGACCCTAGGGATGGGTACAACCCATCCACAAGGTTTAGTACATATATACCTAAGCATGGTGTATGTGGCTATGTGTTTGAGTAACTATGAGAATAGAGAGTAAGGAAGGGTTTTCTTCTAGTTACCTGTGTGAGTCAACATAGAGGAAAAATATAAATAATGGAATTGAATTTTTATTATTTTTAACTTTCATTTATGATAATTGAAATTCAAGACTAGGTGTTATTTTAAACTCATAGCCTAGTGTGATGAGATATAAGTGTTTGTTAACATATTAAATTATTGATTCACTCAAAAATACTTACATATTTTATGTTATTAAAATGTGTTATGAAAAATGGTATGAGTCTTTATAATTTAATATATACCCATATGCTTGGATGAAATTTGGGTCTTATAAATTATTTGAACTCAGGAAAAGTTTTCTTCTTTAGGCAGAATTTGGGTGTCTAATTTATAACAGTGGTTATAAATGAACTTGTATGTTTGGTTTGAGAAATTTAAGACCCTAGTTGAAATTTTTTACCTTGGGTTAGTTAATTAAAATGATATTTATACTCATATAAATACATACATACATATAGGGTCTTGTAGAGTTCATCCAATGGCTCCTATTTACACACACACACACACACACACACACACACACACACACACACACACACACACACACACACGACATACAAATATAGATATATGTAATTAAATATGATGAATTATTAGACACTTTTAAGCTAAATCCTATAAAATGTTGATTATTAAGGATCAGCCATTCTTAAGATGCTTTACTTTATATATACTATATGTTTATGAAATGTAAGATTAGATAAGTTAATATGACTAAGTACATGTGTTTATGTAATGGATAAATATTTGGTGAAATATTTATAATTATGATACATTATGTATTTATATTTATATGTGTATTTATGTAGTACAGATTTTGTATGTGTATAGAACTTAACATAAAATGGGTTATTAAGGAGTTGTATGAAATAACATGTACCTATGAAGTAATATCATGATAGGAATTTTTAGACTATTTCAATTTTTCATATGTTATGAATAAATTAGTTTCTTTTTAGTTTAAAAGGATATGTTTATGATCAGTTACCTGATTTGTACTATTTAGATGCATATGATGTAATATATGGGACTATATGATTTCCTTGTATTCATAAGTTGTATGGAATTTTTATATAAAAATATATTAATTGAATATTTTTGTTTAGTATTATTAATGTTTGAATTAATATGATATTATGGACACTAAAAAAGTAGGTGAGATGGACTCCACATGCGTTCTTAGTGTCACTTATAGATAGATTTAAGGAAATCTAATTGGGTTGTGTATGTGAATTTTAATGATCTTAAATATCTGGAAACTATATTAAAAATTAAATGGAAAAAGTAATGTTATAGTAAAAATATTATCAACTCTTTAGTTTACATATTTTGTACGATATAATGTTAGAATATATTTATTTATAATATGTTTCATGTGATATTTATCTTATAACACATAGATTCAGTTGACATTCTTGATTCTCACACCATCATTATCTGCATATCTATGAAGCAGGGCCATTCCCTAGCTAAAAGATTGTGGAGGGGATCTATGGTCCATGGTTGGTGTTGAAAAGCACTTAGATGATACTCTCCCTCCCCTCCAATAGTCAACCAATAGATTTATACTCTAAATACTTTTGGATAATAATGAGTTCATTTAGACTCATATGTTCTGTGGAACATTGTATAATTTGTAATTTGATATATAGATGTGTAATAAAGTATACTTGTACTATTTTATGGAAATATTATAGTTTCAATAGTTGGTTGTATATTTTTGTATCAATTGTGATATTTACTCCACTAATGGTTACTTTTTAATATGTGTAATTATAGTAGTATTCTATGATTTAATTGCAAAAGTAAATTTGTATTCATTATAGTGATAATTAACTAAATGAATCATATAATCAATCTGATGGTTAAAGAATAGTTTATTTGTTAATGCATTTAGTTTAACATCATTTGTACTTGGAATTGTAAATATAATTTGTTAATGATTTACTTGGTAAAAAAATTAATTGACCTAATTCTAGTTTAAGCATGAGGGGTTGTTACATTGTGTTATTAGAGTCGAGGTTCAAACTCTTGAACTTAATGAGTTCATTAAAATATTCATATTCTCTTATAATTAGAAATGAGAATGTCACTTCAAATACTAGCTAGTGAGGGTACATCTAATGTTAATAATACTAACCCTTCAGTTGACCTAAATTAGTTTGCCACTGAATAAGCCACAAAGCTTGATTAGATTCTTGCAATATTGAATGAGACTATGGATAAAATAACTTCCCTTAAATAGAAATTTCATGTCCATGTAGATGAAACTAATCAAGATGAACCTGAATATCATCCTATTAAGCAAGAAGCTCCTCAATAATTTAGGCAAGAGGAGATGCCAGAAGATGTAAGAGCTTGTGTAGCTATAGAGATTGTATGAGAGATTAAAAAATTTATTCCACCAAAGTTATATGGAACCATTTTGGGAGATGGAGTAGAAGCACAGATAACTAATATGTATAAGTATTTTGAAATATTAAATTATTCTAAACTCATAAAATTAGTTTAGGGAGCTTATCAGTTGGTAGGTGAAGAAGTAACATGGCAGGCAAACAAGAAGTTGGAGATTAATCTCAACTCTACTAACACTACATGAGAACAATTTATGACCTTGTTCAGATCATGATGGCTGCCCCAACTATATTTTGACTATAATTTAATATATTTTAAAAATGTAAATGAAGGAGACCTTTTAGTGAATGAATATTAGAATCAATTCACCAAGACCCTAAAATATTTTCCTCAATATTAGGCAAATGAGAGGTTTTTCATCAATAAATTCATTATAGGATTAAAAACTCAAATTAGATGTAAGGTAGATGTAAATGGGCCATCCACTATGGATTGAATCTTTAAAAAGGAAGTAAAGTAGGAGTATAAATTGAAGTCACTTTCTCATGTCTAAGATAAATTCAAAAAAAAGTTTGGAAGTCCTAAAATGACTTTTAAAAGGAATAATTGGAAAAGCAGTGGAAAATCTAAAAATCAATTGAAGAATTAGAATGCAGCATTTAGCAATGATTCAAGGAACATGAAACCAGGAAATGGTTTGAAGGGAGGTTTAAAAGGAAGTCAACAATCTAATAGGAAGGGAATTTTAGGTAGATGCTTCATTTTTGGAGGTGATCATTATGCTAGGGAATGTACTCAAGGGATGTCAGATGGTAAAAATAAAGGTTCTTCTTTGTAACAAGGATCTTTTTAGTAGAGAATTCATGTAAATGTTGACAAGGATCAAGTTGAGTTTCAAGCTTCTCTTATTGAGTTGTCAGGTAATTTATTTGGTCATTTAATTTTAATTTTGATTGACATGGGAACTACTAAATGTTTTATTACTCTTAAAATACTTAATAAGTTGTCTATAAAAATTGGATTTATGATAAATGCATGGTTAGTTCAATATGGGAATGAATTTAAGGTTAAGGTTAACAAATGTTTGGCTAAAGTTGAGATCAAATTACCTAAATTCACTATGGTATTGGTTTTGTTTACAACACCACTAGGGTTATATGATGTGATCCTAGGAGTAAACTTGTTAGCTCAATATAAGCTACGTTGGATTATTTTATTAAAAAGGTAGAATGTTTAGATGATTTGGGAAATCAAACCCAATTCCATGGAGCAAAAAGGGAGCTAAAAATTAGATAAATTTATTTAATTAAATTAAATAACGTATAAATAAAATGGTTTCAAGAATTTATTATTAAGATGAATCATAAGGAGGAATCAATAGAACCTTCTATTGAGGATTTTCCTTTTCTTCAGTATTTTCAAGATGTTTTTCCCAAAGAATTAATGGGCTTACCCTCTAAAAGAGAGTTTGATTTCTCAATTGATATCATTTTAGGGTGTGAACCATAGTCTAAATCCCCATATAGAATGATGACAACCAAATTGGTAGATTTTAAGGCAAAATTACAAGACTTGATGTCTAAAGGGTTGATTCAACCAAGCATTTCACCATCAGGTGCACTAGTTATGTTTATTAAAAATAAGGATGGAACCCTTTACTTGTTTATTGATTATAGGATGTTAAACAAGGCAAGGATAAAAAATAGGTATCATCTACCTCACATTGATGATATTTTTTATCAAATTCATGGAACACCAATTTTATCAACGATTTATCTTTGAGAAGGTTATCACTAGTTACGAATTTGTGAGGAAGACATTTTGAAAACAACTTTTAGGACTTGATATGGGCATTGTGAGTTCACATTTCTTCCTTTTGGGATAAAAAATGCACCTACATTATTCATGAATCTCATGAATAATGTGTTCAAGGATTATCTATATTTTTTTGTGTTGGTCTTTCTAGATGATATCCTCATTTATTCACAATCTGAGGGGGAACATCTAGAGCATTTGAAGTTGGTTTTGTAATGGTTACAAAAATAATTTTTTTTGAAAAGTTGTCCAGGTGTGAATTATTTCACAAAAGGGTACAATATCTTTGGTACCTTATATCTATAGAATGTATTTTTTATTGATGCTTCAAAGATAAAAGCCATTATGGTGTCGTTGACACCCAAAAATGTTCATGAAGTTAGGAGTTTTATGGGTTTCACTAGTTACTAGAATAAATTTGTGCCAAATGTTTCCAAGATAGGAAACCCTATTACCTCTTTTTATCATAAAAATTAAAGGTTTGTGTGGTCAAAATAGTGAGGAAAGGTTGTAAGAGCTAAAAATAAGGCTTACCTCAAAACTAGTGTTGAGAGTTCCCAATCCAACAAGCCAATTATTAGTAATATCCCATGCATTAAGAGATGGTCTTAGATTATTTCTTATGCAAGAAGGTTTTTTTTTAGCTTATGAGTCCATAAAGTTGAAGTTGTATGCAGAAAATTATGCCCCATATGATCTAGAATTGGCTAAAATAGTTCATGCCTTGCAAGTTTGGAGGCATTATTTGTTTAGAAAATCATTTGAGCTCAAGATTGATAACTTAGGGCTCAATTATATCTTCACGCAGCCTAACCTAAATGTTATAAGTGATGGGTATAGTTCTTATCAGATTTTGATTTTGATATTAATTAAATAAAAGGTAAAGAAAATAGGGTTATAGGTTCCCTTAGTCATAAGAGGTATATAATAGCTTTGGCTACCATTAGGAGTACCTTTCATGATCAAGTAGCTAAATTATCTCTAGGAGATAAATTTTATGAGGAGGTAAAGATGGTTTTATCTCAAATAGATTAGGATCCTAAGTATGATGGATTCAAGTTCAAGAATGGTGGTTTGATAAGGTACAAAGGAAATTATGTGTCAGACAAGGATAATTTGAGGTTTGTAGTACTTAATGAACTAAAAAATGATACTTATTCAGGTCATCTTGGTGTTACTAAACTTTTGGAAGAGCTAAGGCCATTATACTTTTGGAAGGGAATGAAGAAAGATGCAACAAATTTTATTTCACAATGTATATAATATCAACAAATTAAGGTTGGGCATGGACATTTTTTTAGGTTGTTATACCTATGATGCAAAGTTTAAACAATCATTCAATAATCTCAAAACTTAGTGTCAATTTAGTTTTGATTGCCTTGTTCCTAATAGACTTTTTTTTAACTATTTCCAATTATAATTTCAAGATAGGATAATTCTTGAGTAACCAAAGTAATTTTTAGATACCTTTTATTGATTTCTATCTCTCCAAGAATTTTCTTAGCCCAATTCCACTTGTAAATGCACATTCTATACCTTGTCTAGACGTAATTAGGTTTCCAAACACTTGATTTAAACATAGTTATCTCAATACATACACAAAGGTACCGTACCAAGACATAAACTCCAAAATCTGTTAGATAAATTACAAACCCTATTGATCATCAAGTTTCAAAAGAGTTTTTGGTGGAATTATTACAAAATCTTTTTTAGTTTAAAAACCCTAATATTAGTTTTTCCCTAATTATATCAGCTTGATAAGGATTAATTTGATGTATTAATATTATAAATAAGTTTCAATCTTCTATTATGATTGAATAGGGTCTACACAAACCTTGTATTATGGTTTTGAAACACCCTGACTATATCAGCTTGAGAAGGATTAATTTGATGTATTAATATTTTGAATAAGTTTAAATCTTATATGATGATTTAATAGGGACTACACAAACCCCGTATACTTTATTGGCTCATTGATCCCCTTTTTGGCACCTCTCTTCATCAATTTACACAAGTTCTAGTTTCATTGTATCTGAGGACATAGTCTCCTATAAGGTTTAAGTTTAATACTTCATGAAATATATTCAAATTGATTAGAAACCACATAAATAACCTTAATAACATTAAATTAAGATCTTACATGTGTGTGTGTGTGTGTGTGTGTGTGTGTGTGTGTGTGTGTGTGTGTGTGTGTGTGTGTGTGTGTGTGTGTGTGTGTGTGTGTGTGTGTGTGTGTGTGTGTGTGTGTGTGTGTGTGTGTGTGTGTGTGTGTGTGTGTGTGTGTGTGTAATTAACCAACTTTCCATAGAATCGTTCTTGGCACATAACTCATACACATTCTTCTTAATCACAAAACAAAAGATAAATAGGGTATGCACAGTTAGTCTTCAAAATTGAGGTACTCTTATTTATTTCATTGAAGTTAGCATTCATACATCCTATAATCCATCATAGTTATCCACTTGTATAAGAATTTAAAAAAATTTATAGGTCCTATAATTCCTTTAATGGTTCTTGATTCCCTGTAAGAATTTTGAGAGACTCAAACCATCCTATTTCATATCATACCTATAAGAGTGACTCATCAAGTGACTCAATGATATGATAAAAACTTTAACCCTTTATAATGAAAAATAAGATTAACTCTTTAAATTCCTTCAAACCTAACTTAGGACTCTAAAACTAGATAAGAAGAATCAAAAATTTAAATTTACCAAATTGGAAGGGAAATGCCAATTTCAAAATATAACCTATCTAAGTGAACTTTGACACTTGTATAAAATTCTCAAGTGTATGATATGACTCTTAAATACCTTAAAACAACTTAAACAAGCTATATGACCCCTAGAGAACTTAATCAAGCAAAAATTGAGAAAATAAATCAAGACAAAGTTCATACCTAGAAGGATTCTGTTGCATCATACTACTAAGGAGCAAAAAAAACTTTCCATGAAAGTTAAAATGATTTTGTATTGATATTATCCTCAACATCTCTCTGTTATTCATTCCATCATTTCAATTTCATATCCTCCTAGATCCCAAGGCATATTAGAATAATGTAGATCTCTTCAACTTTTGGTTAAAGATATTTTGGATCCTCCCTTGATGATATCTTTCTTGATATCAATCTCCAAACTGATCATTATCAAGTTCTCCTTGTCTTTCTTCCTCAAAAGACATACACATGAAACAAACAAGTTAAACATAATATCTTCCTTCTTGTCTTCTAGGAAGCCATTCTTTTACATTCTCAAGGTTATCTTTTCTTTGATTATATCTATTGTATTTTGGACTAATTTTTGTTTCATCTGGCTTTAGATTGCCTCCTTCATATTCACATCTTTCTTGATGATGTCATTCCTTCCCATCCATTGTTCATTATATTCACTAGGATCATAATCAACTTGAAACTCTTCTTTTCTATCACCTCCTTCTCCTATTTCATTCTTCTTTTATATGCATTATTCACTTATCACTTGATTGATCACATGGCTCTACCCACTTGAAAAAAATTTAGTCATTGAGTTATTCAAAGGAAGTTCTCTTAACATACTGATCTTGTCAACAAACTCTTTTAAATACCCCACACTCCTTATCAATGATAATTGACTAGACAAATTCATGAATGACTTTTCCAAGTGATCTTTTGATAAAAATTGAGTTTCATAAGATGAATCAAAACTTTTATTGGATGTAACACCTATCTCTTGAGGCTCACATAATGTGTTACTCACATCATTATGTTTGGCTAGTTGTAGTAAATCTTTGATACCTATAATCAATAACTTAGAACTCTCTTTAACTGATGCATTCTATTCTCTCATTTGTTTTTCAACTTGTAATCCACATTATTTCTATTGACACGTGTCCTCAATTGATGATTTCTTGGATTTAAAACTGTAATTGGTTCCTTTTGGTAGATACTCTTTTTCTCCTAACATCATCACTCTAGATTGTGTCTCTTTCCATGCTTGATTATCCTTTAATGAAATTAATATATTTTTAATGTCATCCTTATTAATAGTGTATGTGTTATCCATACCATCATGATTATCTCTTCTATTATACTGGCATGGTCTCCCAAGTATGATATGGCAAACATAAATAAGCATCACATCACACAAAACTTAGTCTATATAACCACTAATTTGTAAGTCTACATGGCATTGCTCATTGATTAGGAGTTGACGATTTCTTTGAATCCAAGAAACATTGTAAGGATTAAGATGCACTTTTATATTATAATCCTAACCTAGTTACCATTATGGAAGAATCAATGTTATCCTTGCTACCATTATCCACTATAAGCTTATAGCATTTACCTCTACTTTTCGACATAGTATTGAATAATGTATTTCTTTGTGGTGGATCTTTTTATTCATGTCTTGAACTCAATATAACTCTCCTCAATATAAAAATCTCTCTTATTTCAAGTTCTTCAACATAATTTGTTAATGACTCCACACTTTCTTCCTTTGGTTGAACTACTTGATTTTTGCTTTCACTCCAAGAGTTTCTAGCTTAAAGGTCTTTTGGACATTCATAAGATCTATGTCCCATAAACTTATTACATTTGAAGAATTTACATATAAATCCACTATATCCTCTTCTTATACCATAAGGTCTTCCACCTCTGAATACATAACCACCTCTATTAGGTTTACTTTTAATTTTATATCTATTTCCAACTTCTTTACTATGTGTTTTCCATTGATTTATATTGACTAGTTCTCCTCTCCCTTCTTTTTGATCTCTACCTCTGTAAATTCTACCTCTACCTCTATTTTTTTGAATTTTCATTATATTAAACTTTTATTCTACCTTTAACATAGCTTGATATGCCACTTTTATTATCCTTGGATATAAAATGTTGATTCTATCTTGTATACTAAACTTCAATCCATTAATGTATCTGGTAACCTTTTCAACATCTTCCAAAATGTGTATTGCTCTAATCGTTAGTTTATAAAATTCATTTATGTATTATTTCATTCACATGTCTTTCTATTTTAGAATTTTTAGCTTCATTAATAAGTTGTTTTGATAATATTTAGGCATGAATTTTCCATTCAACTTGGCAACCATCCTATCTCATGACCTTATCTTTTCTTTTCCCTTTTTCTATTTATTCATATACTCCATCCCACCATAGGGATGCGTGTGTTTTAAAAAAAATGAATAAGTGGGAGGGGGGGTGGTTGGCAGGGAGGTGGTTGGTAAATTAGTCTCTTAAACATTTCTTGTACATTTACTTTTAACATTCTTTGAGCCACTAAAGTAATACAAATAGATAACAATGCATAAAGAGTCATTCACATGATCATAACACAATAAAACACACATATGAGTGGGAAAACCTAAAGGAAAAGAAGAATAAATGATACCTAAAAATGGAATACAGTCCTATAAGTCAAAATATCATAATTTAGTGAAGAACCAACTCCATATGGAGTACCAACCCTAACTAGCTAAGCACGAATCTAGTTAGGCTTTAACAAGCACCAACTTGTAAGGAGGTAACACTGCCTTGGATGACTCAGGACCAAATCAAAAACCTAAAAAATTTGATCACCTTAAGAATAATTTTTTATTATAAAAAGTATGATAATCACCTTCTTTAGTTATTCTCTCTTGTATATCCCTCTCAAACTGCCTTCTAGGCTCCTTCACTCAATTAGGTCTCTTCAAGATAGATTAGGTCATATGAACTTGGTATTAGTCTACAATACCCATATTATATCTTCATGATAGTTTATTTTCACCATTTATATCTATTTTATATCTTTAAAGTGTTATAACCTTCTCTTTCACTCACACATTCTCTAACAAGTCAATTAGGCCTATTAGGCCTTGTTCTTATAGGAGGCTCTTGCTCATACACCTCTTGGTCAGAGATAAACAATTGAACACTTATATTTTCCAAAAAATAATTCATTATTAAATGACAAAAAAATATTAATAAATCATTAAATTATATTTTCCATATCTCAAATGGTCCAAATCCTTCTCTAGGCCTTAACGAGACCTAATTCAATTAGGCCTTCATTAGTACACATTACCCTTTGATATTCTTGGAGCACTTACAAGATTCATTACATGAAAATAAAAATTAATATTAAATTAAAATAGAACCATAATAATATCATATTAGGTATGTGACTCCTTTTATCTCCAATCACCACTAGAAGCATGCCATTAGTATTGTTTACATTAGGCCTTCACACAAACAAAAAGGTCTATTTTGAAAAACTAAAGATAATAAAATGTTTAGACACAAAACCATGAAAATAAATCATAATAATAAATCCTAAAATAACTTTAAAAATTCACCAAGTGTGTTATATTTAATTACATAGGGAAAAATGATTCAAAAACACTCCTACAACTTGCTTACTCAGAACCACCAGTTTACCTTAAAGCAAAGTCATGGTGAAAATGACCTTCAACATCTATATGACCATTTCCAAAGACTTATGATGAGTTTAGATGATATTATGAGATAATTAGATCATTATTAGATATAAATATAATATGGTCAAATGTAAATATTGGTCTTGTATACCAATCTCATAATCTTGTACCTGACTTTCCTATTTGAAATAGATAGGCAAAATTATGAGCAACATTTTCATCATATTCAATGAATTCAAAATATTCTATTTAACATGAACATGTATTAAAATTATTGAATAACATCTTCATACACTTCATTTCATCCCTATTCCATGATAACACGTCCCTAATCATCTTCTCACTATTGTCTGGGTTTCTCACTATTTTCATCATTAGACATGTTAGCAATTGACTAACTTGGATGATCGATTTAGCACACTTAAGGGTTTGAACCTATATATAAACCATAATTGACATAAAATATAAGTCTCAACCTTCTCCATCCAATTATTTTCATACTTTTACTTGTTTAACTCTAATTGTTACAACAAATCTCTAAGAAATTGGCACTTTCCTATAAGATCTACTCACACACCTAATAACTTAATCACACCTAGAGGTTCATGGGATAGTTTACTACAACATACAATAGTGTTAATATTCATTTGAGACCATTATGGACTATTTTTATCAAAAAATTCAACATTGGGTCCTTATTAAGGTTTTTGGAGGGTTTAGGTCTATTTCCACTCTTAATGATCATTCATAAATCATATCCCCTTAAACCAAAAAATAATGCCTATAATTTTGAGCTAGGACCATTCCCCATCTACCATGAATATATTAGGTTCTCATGTATTTTGAAAATATTTTCATTGCTGTCAAAGGTCTAGCATTTGTGATAAAGGCCCCATAACATTTAATGGTGTTTTTAATATTCATATCTTGGCTAATGTGTATTGATATTTATTTAATATTAAAGAATATATTTTTGGTTGCATAAAAGTCAAAAGATGTCCCATGGAGAATTAAAAGAGTCATGGGGTAAAGAAAAAAGAGGAATGGGATGCATTTTCCCATGGAAAGTCATCTTGAGGAATTCAAGAGTCACCAAGTGAAGACAAAAGAGGGTATGGCACATTTGTACATGAAGAGTCACCTTAAGGAATTTGAAAGGTCACCAAGATAAATCCAAAAGGGGAAATGATGAAATTTCTCATGAAGGGTCACCATGTGAGTTTTCAAATGAAATAATATGAAGGGTCATATAATTTTGGTGCCATTTTCTATAAATTTTGAAGGGACATAAAGGGTGAATGCCAAAGGTCATTTGGAAAGTTATAAATAAAGGCTTGAGAAGCCATTTGTAATATGTAAGAGAGTGTATAGTTTTTTAATTAGATTATATAAGAAAAGAGGAGATAAAAGTAGGAGATATTATAGAGTTATATCATTTTTTGAGTAAGCAACATTGAGAGATAGTTGTGTTTTATACACAAGAGGGGTTGGTGTTCCTATGGGTTGGTGCTCATAAAAATTTACAAGGGGTTGGTGCTCCTATGATTTGGTGCTCATAAATAGTTTCTTTATTAGTTCTTGTAAAAGGCGTTGGTGCTCCTTCAAGTTGGTGCTTGCAAACTTTGTAATTTGAGATGGTGCTCATACATATACTTGAGATTGTTCTCCATGGTTTTTCCCACTTTGTGTTTCCATGCAAAAATTTGGTCTCTCTCTCTCTCTCTCTCTCTCTCTCTCTCTCTCTCTCTCTCTCTCTCTCTCTCTCTCTCTCTCTCTCTCTCTCTCTCTCTCTCTCTCGTGTGGTGCATGTTATTGTTTCAATTTTATTACATATATTGAATGTGTGATTAATTTGTTAAAGAAAATAAATAATATTAAGTAAAAGATATATAATATATTGATTCACCCCCCCTCTTAGTATATTTCATGCTTAATAATTGGTATCAGAGCAGGTTCCTTTTGAAAAGTTTTACAGCTTGAGGGTAGATCAGGGAAAGCACAATGGCTAGATCACATGAAGGTTTTTTTAAAAATAAGGCACCTTTGTTTGATGGGAATAATTATTATTTTTGGAGCATAAGGATGAGTGCTTATTTGATGGCCCTTGGATTCAACATTTGTTAAGTAGTGGTAGAGGAATATGAAGAGCCACAAACACTTGTAACTACTCTGGTGAAAAAGAAGGCAAGTGAAAATAGTGATAAAGCTTTAAATGTTATTTTATGTGGTTTAAGTGAATCAAAATTTGTTAAAGTTATTTAATGTAAACCTACTCATGAAACTTTGGTAAATCTTAACAATTATTAAAAATATGATGGAAAGGTTTAGCAAGCTAAGCTCCAGACTTTTAGAAGATAGTTTGAGAGTTTTAATATGGAATAAGAAGAAAATATAGAAAATTATGTTTTACGGGTTGATCAAATAGTTAATCAAATTCAAGGTCTTGGAGAAATGTTACAAGAATCAATTGTGGTACAAAACATTTTGAGATCTCTACCATTGAGATATGATGCAAATGTTTCATCAATTAAAGAGATGAATAATTTAGCCAAGATAAAGATGGATGAGCTACATGGTATTCTTATGCCATATGAGATGTGGACCAAACAAGATAAACCCTTAAAGAAATAAGTTGATTTCAAGACATCAAAGAAAGAGAAGGCTAAGATGCAAGAGTCAAGTGACAGTTCTAGTGATGATGAAGATGACAATGGATCTCTATTCATTTACAAGCTGAAAAAAGACATAGGTAAATATAAAAAAAAATTACCTTTTAAATGTTTTAATTGTGGAAAGATTAGATATTTTTTACCTAAGTGCCTAGATAAGGGTAATGGTGACAATGAAGAAGGAAATTCTACATACAAGAAGAATTTTAAAGGAAAATTCAAGAAGGGATTTGAAAAGAAGAGTTTATATTCTAAAGATCCCAGCTCAACTAAAGATAGTGGAGTCAATGATTCAGAAGAAGAAAAGATTCTATTCATGGTCATACATGAAGATGCCTCCACAAGCAAAAGTATAGAGGATCAAGAAGAAGAACAAGATGAAGTTGAAGTGAATATGGAAGGAGAAAAAATTTGTGCCTTAGAAGAATTAAAAGCTCTTGAGAAGAAGAATCAAAGATTAAATCTCCAAATCAAGAAAAATGAAATATTCAAAAGAAATAATTGAAGATCTACAAGCACACATTGAAGAAGCCAAAAAGAGTGAAGAACATCTAATAGCTCAATTGAAAAAATTAAGTGAATAATTTGAAATGTATGTTACTCAAATTGCTTATTTAAAATTAGATCTTGAGAAAATAAATAAAGCAATCAATGATAGAGTAGCCAATGATTCAAAATTTTGAGAATAACACTAATATGTTGAATAAGATATTAGAAAGTCAAAGATCAATGTCAAATAAGATAGGTATCAGATTTAAAAAATAGAAAGGGGAAGCCACTACTTTCAAAGATAAGGTGAACACATAAAAAGGAAAGAGCTATGTTTAAGCTCTTACAAAGGAGGAAATAAAAAGGGAAGAAGTTAAGAATATAGAGGACATCTCAAACAAAGAAGGTTAGAAGGAACAGAGCTATAAAAGACAATCAAGTTAGAGATACACAAATAGGTCATATTTTTATGGTTACTATTTTTATTGTAATGGATATGGTCATAATAAAATAGAATGTCAAAAAAGGGCTAACAATTTTAAAAATAAGGAGAAAGAAACTCATGCAGAATCAAGTAGAAGCCACAACTCTTTTACTCCTCTATTAGGATTTAATGAAGAGGCCATAATATGTTACAAGTGTAATAACATCAGACACATAGCTCAATATTGTAGAAGCATGTTCGAGTCAGTCAAGAAGGACTAGAGTTTCAAGGATCCATTCATCAAAAATAAAGTTTAGATAGGTTCATGGTAGAAAAAACAACTTAAAAAGTCTATGTTGGTCCAGACAACTTTGCATGCAAGAAATGAAGAAAAGCTATGGTTCATTGATAGTGGATGTTTAAGAATCATGACAAGAGATAAGATTAAGTTGATAACCTTGAATAAAATCAATTATGGCATAGTTAAATTTAGAGACAATAATACTGCTAGAATTGCTAGAAAAGGTACACTAAGTTTGGATAATAGTATAACTAAAACTAATTTTTTTTTGTATATAGAAGGTCTTAAGCATAATATTTTGAGTGTAAGTCAAATGTATGATCAAGGGAACACACTAAATTTTTATACAGAAGGTTGTGAAAATAGGAGAAAATATTCAGATGTGTTGGTTACAAATGCTTAGAGAATAGACAATAATTTATATATGTTATCAAACATCAAAGGTCAAAGATGTTGTTTGAGTCAGATTGAATAAAGTTGGCTATGGCACAGGAGAATGGCACACTTAAATTTTTACAATCTTTTCAATATCAGCAAGAAGTAGGTAGTCAAAAATCTTTCAAAGATTACAAAGCCATCCAACATGCTTTGTGAACCTTATCAGTATGGGAAGTAGGCCAGAAAGTGGTTTAAAACAGAAAAGTACTTGACCAGTTAGATGGTAGAGATTATTCACACTAATTTTTATGGACCTATGAGAACTCAAAGCACTTAAGGTAATAAATATTTTATGTTGCTTATTGATAATTTTTCACATATGACTTGCGTAATGTTTTTAAATAAAAAATTAGAAGCTTTTAAAAATTTCAAATCATTCAAAGCATTAGTTAAGAATGAAACTAGTTTGAAGATTAAGTGCCTAAGATCAGATCATGGAGGAGAATTCATGTTATATTAGTTTATTAATTATTTTGAATACCATGGAATGAAGAGACATTGTTCAGTAGCTAGAACTCTACAGCAAAATGGAGTAGTTAAACAAAGAAATATAATAGTTCAGGATATGGTGGTAAAAATGCTAAATCAATCTAAGATACTAGATAAATATTGGAGAGAGGTATTTGGTACAATAGTGCATATCTAGAATAGATCATTATTGAGAGTCAATAGTGACAAGACTCCTTATGAGCTATGTAAAGATAAACTAACTATAGCTGATTATTTCATAGTTTTTGGCAGTAGATGCTTTATAAAGAGAACTAATAAAAAACTAGGTAAGTTTGAATCTAGAGCAAATGAATGTATATTTCTTAGTTATTAATTAAAAATTAAAGCTTATAAATGTTATAACAAAAGAACCAAGAAAATATTTGAAAGTGCAAGTGTCAGGATAGAAGAAGATGGAGCATAAAGAATCAGTAATTGAGTAGACATTCCTAAAATTATTGAAGAGGAAGATTTTGAAGAATCAGATGAAGATGAGAAGAAGGAGAAAAAGGACAATGAAACCCCATTTAAATATTTCCAAATAAATAATAATGAAAGTGAAATCATTGGGGATATAAATAAAAGAATTCACACTAGAATAATGATGATAAATGAATCTGAGTAAGTTAATTTCTCTTTGTTATCCAAAATTCAGCCTAGAACATTTTTAGAAGCTAGACATGATAAGCATTAGGTTAAGGAAATGGATGAAGAATTAAATCAGTCAGCAAAGAATGATGCTTTGGAATTAGTGCCTAGACCGAAAGATCAAAATGTGATAGGAAAAAAATGGGTTTACAAAAATAAGTTGAATGAAAATGGAGAAGTGACCAAGAATAAATCAAGATTAGTATGTAAAGGATATGCTCAGATTGAGGGAATAGATTTTGAAGAAAATTTTGCACCAGTAGCAAGGCTAGAGGCTATTAGAATGTTTCTTGCATATGCAGTGTTTTAAAATTTCAAAGTATTTCAAATAGATGTCAAGTCTGCTTTCTTGAATAAGAATCTAGAAGAAGATGTCTACACTGAGTATCTAGAGGGGTTTATTCTCTCAAATGATAATATCCTTGTATGTAGATTGAATAAAGACATATATTGATTGAAACGAGCTCGTAGAGCTTGGTATGCAATACTTGATAAATACATTTAAGATCAAGGTTTAAGAGAGGATTTGCTCATAGTAGTCTCTACATCAAAATAGAAGGTGAGCATCAGTTGATTGTTGTGGTATTTTTTGATGACATAATATTTGGAGGTAACATTGAAAAGATGACAAAAGAATTTTATGACAATATGTAAAAATAATTTGAGATGTTTATGCTTGGAGAATTGTCATTTTTCTTAAGGTTGTAAACTTTTTAGTCAAATAAAAGAATGTTCATATCTCAAAGTAAATATGCCAAAGAAATATTTAAAAAGTTTGGTTTTGAGTATTGTGCACCAATTGATACATCAATGGGTACACAGAAAAAGGGAAGGATGAAGATTCACTCATTACAGATCAATATTTGTATAGATCTATGATTGGTAGTATTTTATATTTAACATTAAGGCTAGACATTATGCATGTAGTAGACATGGTTGCAAGATACCAAGTAGCCCCAAAGGAGAGTCATGTTTAGTTGGTGAAGAGAATATTTAGATATATCAAGGGGACATTCGATTATGGTATCCCACAGGTAGAAATTTCACTTTGGTTTCTTATAAAAATTCAGATTGGGTAGATTGTTTGGATGATAAAAAGAGTACAAGTGGAGGAGTTTTCTTTCTCAGAGATAGCTTAGTATCATGGCTAAGTAAGAATTAGAACTCAGTATCACTTTTTATAGATAAAGCATAATATATTTCAATAATATTATGTTGTACTCAAGTTCTTTAGATGAAGTAAACTTTGGAAGATATCAATGTAAAATATGATGAAAATATGTCTATTTTTTGTGACAACACAAATGTTATTAATATTTCAAAGAATCTAGTGATGCATTCAAGAATAAAACATATTCCCATCATATATCACTTCTTGAAGGAGAAAATTGCAGATCAGTAGGTTAATATGGAATATATTAGTACTATAAAATAGATTATATATATTTTCACAAAGGCACTACCAAAATACACATTTATGTATCTACAGGAGAAGTTAGGAGTAATTTATTTTGCATCCTACCATTTAGGATCGACACTAGTTGAGGGGGAGCTAAGTGTTAGCTCCAGGATAGGCCTTTTACCATTGATGTCAAAGGGGGATAAGAATATAAATAGGTACATGAATAAGTATAGGTATAAGTGTAAAAATAGGTGTATAAATAGGTATAGGTTGCTACAATAGGGGGTGTTACTATATATTTTTTAGATGGTAGTATGTGTAGGTTGGCATGTGCAGTGTAGGTTTTAGGATGTGGTAGTTTCAATTTGAGGTTACCATTAATGATAAAGGGGAAGATTGTTGTAAATATTATCATTGATTTCAAAGGTCTAGCATTGGTAATAAAGGCCCCATAATATTTATTGGTATTTTTAATATTCATATCTTGGTTAATGTGTGTTGATATTTATTTAATATTAATGAATATATTTTTGGTTGCATAAAAGTCAAAAG
Organism: Torreya grandis; assembly: GCA_037957365.1. Lineage (NCBI taxonomy): Eukaryota > Viridiplantae > Streptophyta > Pinopsida > Cupressales > Taxaceae > Torreya > Torreya grandis. The sequence continues at coordinate 2,766,791 of JARHVA010000891.1, read as the reverse complement.
AGGGCCCATGGAGAAGTCAAAGAGTCATGAGGTAAAGACAAAAGAAGAACGTGACTCATTTTTCCATGAAAATTCATCTTGAGGAATTACAAGAGTCACCAAGTGAAGACAAAATAAGATATCACACATATTTTTATAAAGAGTCACCTTAGGGAATTTGAAATGTCACAAAGATATAGATAAATGGGGAAAGGATGAATTTGACCATGAAGGGTCACCATGTGACTTTTCAAATGAAATGATATATGATAACTCCAGGATCAAAATAGGTTGAACCTTGTCCCCGCTTAGTGCGAGTGCACAAGTATTTTATTAATTTCAAAAAAACAAGTACATAAGGGTGCCTTTACTCCATTAACCCTTTCACAAAGCAAATATGGATTTATATAGTTTTTACCAATGACCGATAAAAAAAACTAATCTAATAACCAACTAAATATGGGAAAACAACCCGTAAAACAAATCTAATTAAAAAACATAAAACATAAAAACTACCTAATAATTAAACTAAGTTTATTTATTTTATGGGGGTGTCTTTATAAAAGATGCATGCCCCATTTACAACAGTAATTATTTTCTACCAAAAAACTAACCTAACGTTAAGACTCTGGAACAAGTCCTAACAAACCCCCCTATGATCCAAAGTCAGGTCTTTGGACACATACCAAGCATTTTTCTGAATGTTTCAAATTTGATTATGTCAAGGGGTTTTGTGAAGATATCAGCTATCTGATCGGCAGTTGGTCAATATATTGGATCAAGAGTTTTCTTTGCTACCAGAATTCGCAGATAATGATATTTGACATCCATATGTTTTATTTTGGCATGAAACACTAGATTCTTGGGCATCTTTATTACACTCTAATTATCAATGTATAACTATGTAGGAGTAAACTGAGAAACCTGAAGATCTTCAAGAATACGACGAAGGTAAACAATTTCTCTAGAAGCATCCCATGCTGCAATATACTCTAATTTTGCTGATGAATTTGCCACTGTATCCTGCTTCTTACAACACCAAGCAATGGTAGCTGAACCCATATGCATAGTGTATCCTATGGTTGACACTCTGTCATCCACACATCTGCCAAAATTTGCATCACAATATCCAACAAGTTTGAAGTTCTTGTTACGGCAGTATTCAAGGCCATATGTTTTCATTCCCTAAAGGTAATGAAGTACTCATTTTTCTACATGCCAATGAATTTCTCTAGGCTCATGCATAAACCTAGATAAAATTCTAATTGAAAATGAAATATCGGGCCTGGTAGTCATCAAATATATCAAACCTCCCACCAATTGTCTATATGTTTTGCCATCAAAAAAGGCACTACTATCATCCTTAGACAATTTCAAGTTACTTTCCATGGGAGTGAGGGTAGGTTTGCAATCACTCATGCCAAACCTCTCTAATAACTCAGAAATATACTTAGTTTGTGAAACAAAAGTACTATGCTCTTTCTGAGTTACCTCTATGCCTAGATAGTAGTGAAGAAGGCATTGCTATCATCCTTAGACAATTTCAAGTTACTTTCCATGGGAGTGAGGGCAGGTTTGCAATCACTCATGCCAAACCTCTCTAATAACTCAGAAATATACTTAGTTTGTGAAATGAAAATACTATGCTCTTTCTGAGTTACCTCTATGCCTAGATAGTAGTGAAGAAGTCCAAGATCTGTCATCTCAAACCCATCTTTTAATTCCTTCTTCACAGACTTGTTATGATTTTCATCATTACCTGCAATAAACAAGTCATCAACATAGAGAACTAATATCACCATTTTCTTACCCTGCACTCGAAAATAGAGAGTATCATCTGATTCACTACGATGAAAACCAATGGATTTCAAGTATGAATCTATTTTCTCATACCAAGCCCTGGGTGCCTGTTTGAGCCCATACAAAGCTTTTGTCAATTTACACACTTTGTGTTCAGCACCCACATGTTCAAAACCCTGAGATTGTTTCATATACACTTCTTCCTATAAATCACCATTTAAAAAAACACTTTTAACATCCAATTGATGTACTTTCCAACCATTTTGTGATACTAAGGCAAGTACCATACGAATAGTGTGCCATTTGGTAGTTGGTGCAAATGTTTCCTCATAATCAATACCTTCTTGTTGTGCATATCCTTTGGAAACAAGTCATGCCTTATGTTTATCAATGGAGCCATCTGATTTATACTTAGTCCTATAAACCCATTTACATCCGATGGGTTTAACATGTGGAGGAGGATCAACTAAAACCCATGTATTATTGTTGAGTATGGAATCATACTCACATTTCATTGCCTGTTGCCAAACATGTTCAGTAGATGCCTCCTCAAAAGTGGATGGCTCAGTGGAAGAAGTAGCAACAACCATAGCATAGTTCACCTATTTTTGAGAATTCTTGGGCCCTGTTAAACCAACTTCATCTGCTGTCAAGTCAAAAAAATACTTTGAGCCCATTTTGGATACTTAGACAAATTATTAAAATCAGGGACTCCAAAATTCTCATTAGGTGCATCATTCGATGGGGGACTTAGAGAATTTTCAACAATTTCTAAGTCATCAACCTATGAACTTGTAGATGAAGGAGAGGAAAGTGAAGGAATTTGAGTCTCATACCATAACTTTGAAGAGTTATCCCAATTATTCAAACCCTTATCTCTTTTTGCATTTTTCCTCTCTAATCTATCAAGTTGAGAATCAATCTCTATAGTGTTCATAGTCCAAAATTCATCAAATATTACATCTCGACTCACTATGAATTTTCCTAAATCCTATGCAAGCAAACAAAACCCCTTTTTATCTTCAGAATAACCAAGAAAGATGCATTTTCGAATTCGTGGTTCCAACTTAGTTCTATGTTTAGGAGGAACCAAAGCAAAACAAAGACATCCAAACACTTTCAAGTGTTTAACTTTGGGTTTAAACCCATACCATGCCTCATATGGAGTTTGTCCCAAAAGTGCAACTGTGGGGGACCTGTTTCTCAAATACACTGCAGTACCAATGGCTTCGGCCCAAAACTTATCATCAAGCTGTTTATAGTGCAACATGGCACGTGTTGTGCCCTCTAAAGTTCTATTCATTCATTTAGATACTCCATTTTGTTGTGGAGTATAAGCATTACTATATTGTCAATGAATTCCATGTTCTCGACAATAGTCTAAAAATTTATTAGAGGTATACTCACCTCCACTATCTGAATGAAGAGTGGCCAAATGTGAACCTGTTTCTTTTTCGACTAAGTGTAACCAATCAACAAACTTAGCGAAAACTTCAGATTTGTTCTTCATAAAGAATACCCAAGTCATCCTAGAAAAGTCATCAATAAACAAGACAAAGTATCTACACCCACCAATGGATGACTTTTTCATGTCACATATATCACTATGAACTAACTGTAAACATTTGTTAGCTCTCCAAGATGATTGTTTAGGAAATTTTTCCTGATTTTGTTTGCCCAAAACACATGACTCACAAAGAATACTATCTTTGCGAAAAGTGGGCAACCCATTCACCATACCATATCTCAGCAAATCCACTAAAGAGTGAATATTCAAATGTTTATAGCAGAGATGCCATAACCGTTGTGTAGACATAGTACCTGTACGTGTATCAACAACTGTTGTAAGTTCTATATTGGGAGGAAGCACCTTACAATGCAATCTAACCAAGTTACCATCTTCATATCATGTATACATGGTTTTATAATTATCCTTCACTGAATTGATGTAAATGAGCCCATTTTCAAGCACAATTTGATAACCTTTCTTTCGAATAGTTACCAAATAAAGTAAGTGTTTCTTCAATGTGGGAACATACCAAACATCCTCCAAGTATTTTATAGACCCATTAGGAAGAAGAATTTGAATAGAACCAAGTCCTAGTGGTGTATGCATAGACTTATCTGCTAAGGCAACTGGAGAGAGAGAAGCTTCCTTATAAGACCAAAAGAAATCTCTCCTAAATGTCATGTGTTTGGTTGCTCCTGTGTCTAAAACCCATACATCTGTGAGCTCATCTCTAGCCTCATATTCAACATAATCAATGTGTCCCAAAGAAGTAAATGCAAATTCATGGGCAACATTACTAGATTCATCATAGTCATGATCGACATACTGAGCAGAGTTAGTCTTAGTCACTTTTTGTGGCCTCTAAATTTTATCAAAAGGAATCCTACATTGTGAGGCAATGTGACCAAATTTTCCACATCTATGACATTGAATGTCAGATTTACCTCGACCTCTGCCCCTATATGAAATGTGACCATGTCCTCAATCACTTGTTTCATGTGAATGTGATTGATTAGATTGTTGATATGTGAATGACCCCTACCTCTATTTTGATATCTGCCTCCTCTGTAACATCGATCCCCTCTATAACTATTTCCTCTATTGTTTTGATGCCCAGATGAAGATGAACTAGGCTTTGACTCTAAAACATGGGCTTCTTCAGTTTTCTTGGATTTCTTGGGTAGAGAGAGGTCATGTTGGATGAGCAACTCAACCAACTTATCAAAGGTGATGCCTGTGATCTTGTCAGAGACATGTAACATTTCAACAAAATTCCTATAGGACCCTGGTAGTCCTTTCAAAGCAGCAATAACTATGAGGTCATCATCTAGTTTTCCAAAACTAGCCTTAGTGTACTCAGTAGTGATATTTTTCAACTTAGACATATATTCTCCCATATCCCCATCCTCATCTAATGACAAAGTAAACAACTCCATATGAATATCTATCTTCTTATGCTTAGGTTTCTTATCATACAAATCTGACAATGTTTTCCATGCAGTGTAACTATGAGGAGAATTTTCAATATGAACATACGTATCACGAGTACAAAAACATTTAATAAGATCTAAGGCCTTAGAATCACGCAAATTGAAAATATCTAACTTAGCCTGCTCTATTGGAAATGTGGGATTTTCATTCTTAACAATATCCCATAACTCATTAAACACTAGTGAAGCCTCCATTAATCGTTTCCAATCTGAATATTATGAAATTGTTAATCTATCACCATCTGAAAGCAAATTCTAAATTTTTGGAATTTTTGAAATGAAAGAAAGTCCAGTAGAAAAAAAGTGCGACAAAATGCGAAAAAAATGAAACAAATATCACACTCGCTACACAAGACACTGCTTCTACGGGGTTTTGCACTTAACCTCCGCATAGAGCGTAAAATAGAAAATAAGTATTTTTGATGGGTTTTAAACTTAACCACACCAAAAATCAATGATTAAACCCTTATTTCACCAAATTACAACCTTATTTCACCAATCACACCCTTATCTCACCACAACAATGCGAGAGAAAAATGATTGAATTTCGCCCCTTTTTCAAAAAATAAATAACACAATACAATAAGTATGTGTTTTACAATATTCTAAATTAAAAGGAAATATTCCTTTTTCAAAAAAGTATATTCCAAGGCAAAAAGAAACTTTCTCCAAAAAGGGATTTGAACCCTTGACCTCCTCCCTTGCAAGCTTTTAGCAAAATAGGCTTAACCAATTGCTCTAAGAGCATTTACAAAATGTTATACTCAGAAATTTAAATTTATACCAGATTTATGTGTATGAGGGAAAATTAAAAAAAATTACATGAGAATGTAAATAAATAAATTATTTTTCCCTTTCTTTTTTTTATTTGACAGCCTTCACTTCAAGTTTTCTCCCGGGTGGGCCCTCCACAGCAAATTTTTGAAAAATAAAACTTTAGAACAGCAAAAAATAATTTCTAAACTTTATTCCAATGCCATGCTTGCCTGGGATGCCATGGCTGCTGCTGGAAACTTTTTCTCCACCTACTCTCTCTCACCTAGGCCGTACAAATCCGTATAGGCTGCTAAAAAATGATTTTGACAGTGTTTTTGCAAATTTTTAAGGTATATTTTGCAGGAATGAATCAAAAACAAGCCTGGGCATTGGAAAGGCCGTACAACAAGCCGTACAAGTCTGGTTTTTCCAGATTTTCAATTAAAAATGCAACAACAGAGGTTTTAAATGCTATTTGTTGATGTTTTTCATAGGTTTTCCATAGAAATGAATGTTATACTCATAATGACAGCCATTAATGAAAAGTTTCAGATGTTTTCTTAGATAAAAGGCCATACAAATCTGATTTTGGCTCAAAAATAATGAATTAATAACATTTAAATGCTAAAATTCATTTTTATGCCAAATGAGGAGGCTTAACAGAGGAAAAATGGAGTATGAATGATCCAAAAAAAAATAGACAGTGGTATATGGAAAATACAGGTTTAAATATAAATAATTTTGAAAAATTAAAATGATTTAATAATTTTTCAAAATATTTAAACCAAACTATATGGCATACCTTATTTTCATGCCAAAAGAAATCACACCTTCCTCCTTTGAATTCACTGTGCTCCCAACCATGCTCTGATACCACTGATAACTCCAGGATCAAAATAGGTTGAACCTTGTCCCTGCTTAGTGCGAGTGCACAAGTATTTTATTAATTTCAAAAAAACAAGTACATAAGGGTGCCTTTACTCTGTTAACCCTTTCACAAAGCAAATATGGATTTATATAGTTTTTACCAATGACCTGTAAAAACAACTAATCCAATAACCAACTAAATACGGGAAAACAACCCGTAAAACAAATCTAATTAAAAAACATAAAACATAAAAACTACCTAATAATTAAACTAAGTTTATTTATTTTATGGGGGTGTCTTTATAAAAGATGCATGCCCCATTTACAATAGTAATTATTTTCTACCAAAAAACTAACCTAACGTTAAGACTTTGGAACAAGTCCTAACAATATAAAGGGTCATACAAGTTTGGTGCCATTTTCTATGAGGATTAAAGGGACACAAAGGGTGAATGACAAAGGTCATTTGGAAAGTTATAAATAAAAGATTGAGAAGCCATTTGTAATATGCAAGAGAGTGTATGGTTTTGTAGTTTTTTTATATAAGAAAAGAGGAGAGAAAAGTAGGAGATATTGTATAGTTTTATCATTTTTTGAGTAAGCAACATTAAGAGATAGTTGTGTTTTATACAAAACACAGGTTAGTGCTCATGTGGGTTGGTGCTAAAAAATATTTACAAGGGGTTGGTGCTCATGTGAGTTAGTGATCATTAAATAAAATATTGAGAAGCCATTTGTAATATGCAAGAGAGTGTATGGTTTTGTAGTTTTTTTATATAAGAAAAGAGGAGAGAAAAGTAGGAGATATTGTATAGTTTTATCATTTGTTGAGTAAGCAACATTAAGAGATAATTCTATTTTATACAAAACACAGGTTAGTGCTCATGTGGGTTGGTGCTAAAAAATATTTACAAGGGGTTGGTGCTCATGTGAGTTAGTGATCATTAATATTTGTTGTGTTGGTTCTCCTATAAGTTGGTGCTTGTGAACTTTGTAATTTGAGTTGGTACTCATTCATATACTTGAGATTATTCTCCATTTTTTTCTCACTTTGGGTTTCCACATAAAAATACTCTCTCTCTCTCTCTCTCTCTCTCTCTCTCTCTCTCTCTCTCTCTCTCTCTCTCTCTCTCTCTCTCTCTCTCTCTCTCTCTCTCTCTCTCTCTCTCTCTGGTGCATGTTATTGTTTTAGTTTTATTGCATATCTTGAATGTGTGATTAAATGGTTAAGAAAAATAAATCAGATTAAGTAAAAGATATATAATATATTTATTCACCCCCCCCATCTCATTATATTGTGTTCTTAATAATTTATAGGTTACACATGCTAATGAACACCTTAAAGTCCTCGGGTTTGCATGCCTTCATTTTATGTACTCGAAAGACCTCAAAACCATTTTCATGCCTTTTATTGTAAACCATGACCTCAAACTTTGTGAATATGATTTAAACAACATATATTACCTATAAAAACACTCACATATCCATAATTTTCTTGTAAATATAACTTCATACCCCATTAGGCCATACTCTCTCTCTTTACTTACATAGACCTTGACCTACCAACCATATTAAGCCTTGGAATTAACCCTCATGCCTATTTCCAAGAACTCTCCACCTCACTCACATACTCAATCAACCTCTCTCATTCTTAAATAGTGAAATACATCGTTCATATGGATTTACAATAGATCATGATTCCTCATTAGGCCAAACAAGGTTTAGGAGTGGTCTAGGTGCATATTAGGTCTATAGGTCCTACCCCTCTAGGCTCACCCGAAGACTCACATGAGTGTTCCAATGCATCATATGCATGATCAATAAACCTCATAAAAACTTTAATTCCTATCTAAATTAATCACACCAAGACATCATGACACTTTATACACAGGACTAGGCATCCTATGCACATAACTTCTCAAGTCACTTACTAGGCTTAAGCACTTGACCACTTTGACAAGGACCTTCCATGATGACCTTCACATCACTCATGTAACAAAAAAAACATATAGAAATCATGTATTAAACTCTTAGAGTCACTGCAACACTGATCAATAACCTCCTTCATAGATACATTCTTTAATGACCTAATGAAAACCTTTCTCATGAACCTTTGACATCAATGACAACATCAATGCCAAACCTCAACAGTAAGAATAGTGATAAAAAAAATATCCACGTTTTTCATTTATGAAAAAATACACTAAAAAATAATCATTCTTACCTCCCCATTATAGTGTTTATCACCTTTTACATAAATGAAAAAATGATGTCTTCAACTCCTTGGATCACATTCCTTACAACCAAAATAATCAACACACAGAATAGTGAGTTTATGAGACATAATACAAACATGTTCCCCCTATATCCATGCATAATTTTTTGGAAAAAATCACATATTATTTGAGATAATGAGCATGATTAGTTTCCCTTAATTACTTGTCTTCTTCAATGATTTCTAGGGGCAAGAATTACACACAATCCCTGTCTTTGGTGTTCAAATGTTACCTTTGGAAGTGGTTTGGTTAAAATGTCTATAATATGATATTTTGTAGAAACATATTCAAGTCTGACACTTTATTTAATTAACTACTCTCTTATAAAATTATACTTGAAGGTAATGTGCTTGGTCCTTGATTTCATTATGGAGTTCTTTGATATGTTTATAACACGTTTATTATCATAATAGATATGGCTAAGACCGTCATACTCCACATTGTAGTCTTTTAGGGTTTGTCTCATCCATAGGACCTGAGTGTAACATGAAGCTATTGTAATATACTTAGTATAACATGTTGATAATGCTACTAATGGTTACTTCTTGCTTATCCATGAAACTAGGAACCCACCTAAGAAGAAAGCTCCTCTACTACTACTCTTCTTATCATCTAAACTTCCTGCCCAATCTACATCTGTATAGGCTATCAAATTGAACTCCTTTCTTCATGGATACCATAACCCATACTCCATAGTCCCCTTGAGATAGCTAAGTATAATTTTTATTTCTTGTAGATGGTTCTCCTTTGGATCTACTTGAAACCTTCCCATAAGACCTACTACTTGCATGATGTGAGGTTTAGAGGCATTGGTCTATAATAAAATTCTAAATATTGACCTATATGACATATGAATTACATTTAAATACTTATCTTCCTTTCTCAAACTACATCCTATGATCATGGGTGTACTAGCTAACTTACAATATTCCATCTCAAACTTGTTCAACATCTCTTTTATGTGATTAGATTTTGAGATGAATATACCTTTTTTATATTGATTGATTTGAAACCCAAGAAATAATGATAGTTCTCCTAACATGGGCATCTCAAACTCTTTCTTCATCACCTATACAAAGGCCTTGGTCATGTTCTCATGATTTCCATAAAATATGATGCCATCCATGTAGACAATGACTATCAAATAATGGTCATCTTATGAATTTATGTATATATTACTATCTTCAACTCCTCTTTTGAATCCTTAATCCAACAGATACTTGTCCAACCTGGTATACCAAGATATAAGAGCTATATTTAGACCATAAAGATCCTTTTTTTAGTTTTCAAACATAGTCCTTGTCATATGATAGTGATAACCCCTAAGGTTTCTCAATGTACACTTACTCTTCTGAATTCCCATTTAAAAAGGTCAACTTGACATCCATCTGGTATACCTTGAACCCTTTGAATCCTACATATGCTAAAATGAATTTGATGGCCTCCAATATTACTATTGGTGAAAATGTCTCCTCAAAGTCTGCCCCTTAAAATTATGCATATCCATTTCACACAAATATATCATTGTTATTAGTAACTTCTCCATCTTCATTCAATTTGTTTCTAAACACCATCTTTGTGTCAATGACATTCTTGTCTTTAGGCCTGGGAACTAGTTTCCAAGTCTCATTATTCTCTATTTGTTCTAACTCATCATTCATAGCATTTATCTAAAATTTATATTTTCTTAATTATATAATATTAATAGGTTCAATATTAGATAATAAAAAAAACATTATCTTGATTTAGATTACTTACTTATCTTCTTGTTTTCATACAAGCATTCTTGTTACCAATGAGTTGAGATTCAGGGTAATCTCTTTGAATCTACCTTGAAGGACCTTTTGAGTCTTATATATCCTCAAATTATTATTCTTCCTCATCAACCTCTATAGTTTCTTATTCATTCTTGAAGTCTATATTCTCATAATTATCCTTTTACTATGAGTTTGATTTCCATGTCACATCAATCTTCACATTGGTTATTTCCACTATATTTTGTAGCCTCTTGTTATAACATCTATAGGCTGAGCTCATTAATGAATATCCTAAGAATATGCCTTCATCAGATCTATAATAAATATTTCTTGAGTCTTCATCATATCTTTTGATGAAACATTTACTCCTAAACACTCTAAAGTGCTCCACATAGGTAGGTTTACCTTTCCACAATTTATAGGGAGTCTTATTGTCATTAGTATTTATCTATATTCTATTCAAAATTAGATTAAAATGCTTACTACCTCTCTCTAATATCCATCAAATAATATATACTCATTTAACATAGTTCTATCCATCTCTTGAACTATCTTATTCTTTATTTCCATTACCCCATTCTAGTGAGGTGTCCTAGCCGCTGATAATTATCTCCTTATTCCATAAACCTCATAGAAGTTATAAAACTCAATAGACCAAAACTCTCCTCCTCTATCATATCTTAAACACTTGATCTTCACATTCTTATCATTCCCAAAAGGAGCCTTGAATTCCTTGAACTTGTCAAGAACTTTCAAATTTTCTTTTAGGAATGCAACCCAAGTCATTCTTGTGTATTCATCTATGAGTAACATGAAGTTGCTATCTCCTTAAATGATTTGAATTATTTTAGGCCCACATATATTAATGTGTATTAACTTTAAGGTTATTTTAATAGAGTAATCCTTAAATTTTAACCTTATTTTATTTATATTACCCTGTTGAAATGCCTTTCAAAGTATGTTTTTAGGTTTGATGATCTTAAGCATGTTCTTCACTTACTTCTTAGTGCTTATCTTGACTAGATTATCAAATTTTAGTTGACCTAACGTTTTATATCATGTTTAAATTTCATCTATCTTGATAATAATTCATCTCTCCTTATTGATCTCATTCATGACATACAGATTGTTATTAGTCCTCTTAGCATTGGAAATTAGCCTTCCTAATTTGGCTCTCATTATCTCACACCCTCTGTCATGAAAGTTTAGTGTTGTGTCCTTGATTGTACATTTGACTTATAATAAGTATGATATGTTTCAAAACTTTCACATATAACACATTTTATGTCTTGATCTTCCCATTATCCAAACTCAAGACACCCTTACCAACTATATGTATAGCTGTATTGTCTCTAAACCTCACTGTTACTACAACATTCTTCTTCAATGAGATGAACTTATTTCTATTTCTTGTCATATTACTTGAGAAACCACTTTATATATACCATTTCATGCCTTCATCTTGAATGTGAAAGGCAATCTGAGCTAGCATATAATTTTCTTTGGTCTTTTATTCCTCCTTGACAAATAGTCCATCTTGACTCTTGAGCTCAATATGATTAGTCCTAACTTGCTTTGGCTTTCATATCAATTTTTGATCCTTTTCATGCATTCTAGGAGATTAATATGTCGTTTTGAATCATTAGGGCCTTATAAATCTATTAGATCAAAATATTGTAATGTGTTATAAATAATGATAAATGTATCAAACAACATTTATGTACTTTCCTCTTGACTGATGACTCCTTTTCCAATGGTTCCATGATGACTTATCCTTTATTATATTGGGATACCTAACTAGTCTTTTCATATTGGTACTCTTGAATTAATTTGAATTCTCACACTTTCTCTCAAAATTTGTCATCTTTTTTATGATATGATCATTATCAACCTTCAAGGAATCTATCTCTATCTTCAACTGGTCATACTCAACTTCCTTTGATCTAAACCTTGTATTAACACCTTCTAAATAATTCTTGAGATACTTGTTAGTATTATTTTGATACTTAAAATAATTTAGGGAACTTATGATCTTAGATTCAAGGTATACATCATATTTTCCTTCTTCATTTTCATAGTAAACTTCTTCATCATATATGTTGTCTTCTTCCTTTTGATCATTAGTCATCTTATGCTGCTTAGGATCACTTCAAGTTGTTATACTTTCTTCAAAGGACCAAGATTTGATACAAATTGTTGGAAACACAATGAATGAGATGGGGGGTGAAAATTACTATAAAAATTTTCTTTTACATGTACTTTACATTCCTTTAACTACCAAATTAATACAAAGATTTAGTAATGCATACGGAGTCATTCACATGAGCATAACAGAATAAAACACACATATGAGTGGGAAAACCTCAAGGAAAATAAAACCCATTAATCACTAAAAATATAATACATTAATATAAGTTAAAATATCATAGTTTATTAAAGAACCAACTCCACATGGAGTACTAACCCTAACTAGCTAAGCACTAACCCAGCTAGGCTTTATCAAACACCAACTTATAAGGAGGCACCAAACCCCTAGATGACTTAGAAAAAAATAATCTAGATAAAAAATTTGATCATATTAAAAACACATTTTTATTATAAAACATATGATAATCACATTTTTTAGTTCTTTTCTCTCTTATATCCCTCTCAAACTACCTTTTAAGTTCCTTCGCTCAACTAGGTCTCTTCAAGACCGATTAGGTCATATGACCTTGGTATTCATATAAAGTACCCATATTATATCTTCATGATATTTTATCTACACCCTTATGATGTTACAACACAATTCCTTTATCTCTTAAAAGTGATATATCCTTCAATTTCACTCACACATTCTCTAACAAGTCAATTATGCCTATTAGGCCTTGTTCTTATACTAAGATCTTGCTCATACACCTCTTGGTTGGCCATACACACTTTCCCACTTATATTTTACACCTAATAGGAAATATAAAATTACAATAACATTAATCAATAAATAAATTATTTTTTCCATAGTTCAAATGGTCCAAATCCTTCTTTAGGCCTTAAGGAGACCTAATTTAATCATGCCTTCATTTACACATTACCCTTTGATCTTCTTGAAGCACTTTAAAACTTAATTACATAGAAATAAAACTTCATATTCCACTAAAATATGTCCATAATAAGTTCATATTAGGTATATGACACTTTTTATCTCCAATAACCACTTGAATCATGCCATTAATACTATTTACAGTAGGCCTTCAAACACACAAAAAGGTCTATTTTGAACAACTAAAGATAAAAAAATGTTTATACACACAAAAATTACAATAAATCATATGTATAAAACATAAAATACCTTAAAGACTTCATCAATTGAATTACAATTCACTACATAGGGAAAAAGGACTCAAAAACAATTATGTAACTTGCTCACTCAAAATTGCCAGTTTACCTGAAAGCACAATCAGGGTAAAAATGACCTTCAACATATATTTAACCATTTAAAAAGACTTATGATGAATTTATATGATCATATGATATCATTATACCATTATAAAATATAAATATAATATGGTCAAATGGAAATATTGGTCTTGTAGACCAATCTCATAATCTTATACCTCATTGTCTCATCTAAACTAGACAAATCAACTTATGAGCAATATTTTCATCATATTTACTGACCTCTATCCAACATTAAAATATATTAAAATTATTTTATAAAGTCTCAATTCACTTGGTTTCATTCTTATTCCATGATAGGACATCCCTAATCATCTTCTCACTATTGCCTGGGTTTCTCACTATTTTCACCATTAGACCAGTTAGCAACTAGCTAAATTGGATGACCAATTTAGCACACTTAAGTGTTTTAACATATTCATAAAACACCATGGAAATAAAATAAAATTATTAACCATATCCATGCAATTATTTTCATACTTTAACTTGGTCAACCCTGAATGCTACAACAAATCTTTGAGAAACTAACACTTTCCTGTAAGATCCACTCACACATTTGATAACTCAATCACACCTGAAGGTGCATGGGAGAGATGAATAAAAGATACAATAGTTTTTATAGTAACTTTATACCACTATAACCTATTTTTATAACCTATAACCTATCTCAAAATTGGTAGGAAAATGCCAATTTCAAAATATAACCTATCTAATAAAACTTTTACACTTGGAAAAAATTATCAAGTGTATTGTATGACTCCTAAAACCCTTAAAACAACCTAAACAAGCTACATGACCCCTAGAGAACTTGATCAAGCCAAAATTGAGAGAACAAAACAAGACAAAGTTCTTCCTCTAAAGGATGTGTTGATGCTTAGAATTGCGTTGTTTTCATCACCAACAATGGGAAGTTTCAAGAATGTGGGACTTGTGACCTGAAATGACCTCCAAATTTTAAAGAAGTTGGCTCTTATTTATCTAAAATGTATAATGAGAAAAGGGATAGAAATTAAACAAAAACACAAATGCAATGAAATAAAATTTTATCTATGGCGATGCACCTGAGTTTAATTTGTCCTCCAATATTAAGCACAGTGAAGCTATATGTAAGATTCAATTACATTAAAGAGCAATCAATGCATGATCAATGTAAAATATGAAAACAATAAAAATAGAGGCTCACAACTTAGACTACTTTTACAGTAACACAAAAAATATCAACAGAGGCACAAAACTCAGTCTTCTTATTAATTCTCCAGTCACATAAAAGGCAAAGATACATGCATAGTTATATAAACTTTCTAAATCAAGAAAATAGAACAAAGGCAAATGATATTACTGGCCATAGCAATAAAGTCTAAAAATTCTTGATCACAATCTCTTGCAAAAAATTCTCTCTATCTTCTGATGATGATCATCTTGATCCCTACACTCATATTTATAGCATCAGACTAACTCTAGATTTCCCACATGTTCCGAATCCAACTGTCTAATTGAACTCTAACTAAATTGGAAGTGTTAAACAAAGATATTTCTTGAATCTAAAATGTTTGGTCTCTTACAAGTTCATTGGCTGAATTAGATACACGTGACACTTTTCACTGTGAAATAGGTGAGGACACTTAGCGTATTCTGCTTACTCTTCATGAAAACTATCTCATTATTTAGGAGGCATCATAAAATGACACTTGGCAACTTTTGTGGCACTTAAAGAAGACACACAACACTTTTTGCATAACTTATACTCTTTACTATGTATTTGCTCAGGAGTGCTCCGTCTTTGACATCTATCATAGTCCACTGCTCTGAAACTTTATCAACTTAGAAAAAATAGGACCCACAACGCTTCTTTACTTGAGTAGCTTCAAAAGGGGAACGGGGATAGGTGTCACTTTCTGCATATCTTTAATAAGGGACACGTGGTGGTCTCCACTTTCTTTAGAATCTTTTAGACACTTTTTGAAAATCATATAAAAGGTGACATGTGGCAGTCTCCGTTGAGCTTTTGCTATACTATAGAAACATTTGAGACTCACTTTAGATTCACACATATGATGACACTTGGCAACTTTTGCTTACTTTAGAAACAAAAACTAGGGCCCAACACAATATTTACTCAATCAATGAAATAAAATGAAGAAACTATAGATATCGACACTTGGTGGCTTCCACTGCTTTTAGCTAGGGGCACATGGCAGCTTCTACTACTTTTAGAAAAACATATTGAAACCTTCCATAGTTGACACTTGGAACCTTCTGCTTGATTCTAAGAGAAGCTTATTTACAAAATCTTTCAAAACTCATAAGAAATTTGAAACGTGGATGCCAACACTTGTCACATTCCACTGGATTATAACGGGACACATGGCACATTCTGTGCAACTTATAGAAATTATAAAATGTGTCTCGACTGATGACACCTGGTAGCTTCTACTTGATTTTGATACTTAGACAAATTTTAGGCAAAAATTAAACTCATGCCTATGCTCTATGTCAAAAAAATTCACTACCTCAAAATCAAAACGTGCAGGGACAAAAATTGGAGCACACAACTAAAACTCAAAAAATGAAAATATACAGTTTTTTACTCTATAGTTCTTGGCGACCCTAAGGACTTTTGAGCCTGCTAAAAAGGAATCTAAAGAATGTATAAAAAATGTGACAAAATCACAACTTCAATAAGGCTATCTAATAAATAGGCCACTCATCATCAGATAATCCTTGCTTATTTTGAAATTTGTGGAAGGCTAAATCAAGGTTAATGATATCCTTATGTGAAAAATTCTACAGAATATGAACTACAGCCTTCAATTGAAATTCAAGCTGGGACATGGGCATCAAGACAGCTTCCACTTCAGGCATTGATGAATCATCTATTAAACTTGGTAAAAATGACTGATCACTTTGCCTAGCTAACAATAAAGGTTTAATCTCATTAACCATCAACACCGTGTTGATATCAGGAAAAGGGGAGGGAAGACCCAATTGCACCGGATCTTCAATGTGTTGTTTCATGTCTTTGATTCCTTCTTTCACCACATCTAGGAGCTCTTCACATTTAATTTCTATAGAGTTACAACTAATAATTTCATTCACTCTTTTAGCAGTGATCATTCTATCACTAATCCCTACTACTAATAATGTTTCATCAGTTACATCATATAGATTTTGCAGTAGCATTTGAGAGTCAAACACTCTTAAAGAGATAGTGGATAGAGTGGCTTCAACTAAAGTCTCCACCTTTTCACATAATTTCTGTGCATTTAGCAAAAAGGTTAGAGAGGTTCAGAGCTGAGTAATCTCCTTAGAGATTCTTTTCCATATTGATACATAAAGCTCCTTAACCAGATTCAAAACCCCTACATTCTTTGGCCTATTAGCCAACTCAAGTGTCAATTGTTCTATCATTTATCGATCAACTTGAAATTGGGCCTATATGGTAGTGGTATTATTCTACTCATTCATCAGCTTCTGTTGAAGTTGAGCGACTTGTAGCAGGCTTTCCTCACATTTTTCCTATAATGTTGCCTTTTCTCACCTTAAGGTTATCACTGCATCTTTCACCTGCATCAGCCCTTCTTTCAAAGAATCATTTTGGGCCTGAATAGCCTAATGATTCTGAAAATAAATAGTATCTTACAACTATATGTTGAGACTCTCTATTTCATTATTCTTGGTTTTGATTTTTGTAGTCAAACTACTATAGTTTGCCTTCTCTTGAGCTAAATCAACCTCCATCTTTTGTATCTTCTTTGATGCTTTCAAATAATCATTAGCTATTATATAAGTGGATTCATTTAGCATCTCAACCCTATCTTGTGGTCTAAAAAGGGACATATCTATAGCCACTGCATTCATTGTATAATCTTTGGGCTACATTTGCTCATTTGGTTGGACTACATTAGGTGACAAATGGGTCACTATTAGTTACTAATGGATTGGGTCAAATTGTGAGCTCATATGTGGTGTATCCAGGGATTTATTATCTTTCATCCTCTTTTTCTCCATTTGGGCTTCCCTAGCCTTCTTAGCAGCATCTACTTGAGTTTGGAAGGTAGAAGGAGAGGCAATGTGCCCACCCACAAAAGGATAACCCTGTGGCAAGCCATAGGGAATATCTAAATGTTGGCTAGGGTGAATTTGAGGAGGCACTCTCTTTAGGATAAAAGGGGAAAAATGAGGTAATGATGTGGTCTAAATATGAATAGGTGGGGAAAAATGAGAAATGGGCACAACAGAGGTGGCAGAGGATATTATTTGGCCAGATGGGATTATCATCCCTATAGAAGAAGAGAGAGACTTAGAAGAACAAAGAGAAACAACACATACCTGAGGAGCAACCAATGTACTCAGTGTTTGGTGTTTTGAGGGTTATACCTCTTCCTCAGAATCAAGCTAAAACCTCAGCCTCTTACATTTCCTTGGCATTTCTTCTTTTGGTTGTGTTTCCTTCTCTTCAACATTTATCACTACTGCTAGTGGTGAATGTACAGAACTAGGAACCCCAAAGGCTGGCATTGATGGAGAAGCTTTGGGTGGTGAAGATAACACACTCTTTTGTTTTTTAATGGCACTGAGAGATTGGGGCTAGATAGTTACAGTGACTATAGCTGAGGTTTGTCTTGGGGTCTACAATGTATGACTATATTTCGCTCTAGCTTTTGACTCTCCACCCTATGTCTATAGATTACTTATATTAGGGCTAGAGATAAGAGATGGATGACATTCATTTAGATTTCTTCCCATTTCTCATCTAAATCTACATTACCAAAAGAGTGAGTAGTTTCACAAATCTCCTACCTATACTTCCAATATGCTTCTATTTTCTCAAGTTTCTAGTCTTTGTTCTTCAATGCCCTTTTTAAACTAGAAGTCATTCTAATTTTAGGGTCAAAATCCTTTTTCTTATCATAAAAGGTTTTGTATGGCCTAACCTCCTTTGAGAGCAAATCTATCAATTCTACATATAAATCAGGAATATCTTCCTAAGGGTTTCTTCTATTTTCCCAAAAGGGATGGCCCTCATGCACAATTCTAGCAGTGACCTTGTTATTCTTGACCCATGTGGTTATGAAACTACTTGGGTCTTACCCCCATTTATCTTCAATTATAAAGAAGCCCAGGAAAGCTAACTTTCTCAGCAACATGTGCTCAGCATCTCTGACCTCTAGGTCCATCTTGTTTGTTACCCATGGAACGTCATACATTTTCTTATTTTTCTTCTCAGTGCCATATTCATTATCCACCACAGACACTTTCCTAGTGACTTCTAGGAATGCTAACCTAAGGGTCAAAATCTTAGGTAGCAACACTAGTTCTCCACTAAAACCATGGACTCTAATAATAGGATGATGGGATCCAAAAAAGTAATCACAAGGAATAGTACAATTTGGCATAAGGCTTGAGACACTTGGAGTCAATCTATTTTCAACTGGCTCTAGGCTTAGATGACAAAAGGTATGGGCAACAAAAAGTTCCCAAAATTCATATGGGTCACTGGTTTTGGACAAGATATATGTCCATGTAGACACAGGAATGGTCCTATGTAGATTGAAGCTTGGGTCATACATATTTAGATGCATGTATTGGGAAAAGATGCCAGAATTTTGATACAACATGAGGTGAAATAGATAAGAGGAATACCTAAAAACCCATTTAGATTTGAAATGGGTAAGCTGATCAACCATTGAATATGCAATCTACTTAGAGAAATCTAGCCGATACTCCTGAGACTTGTCGACAATTTTCAATCTAAAGAGAATGGCCATTTATTCATAAATAGTTATATCTTCTTTCATTCCAAAAATGAAAGCCATCATGGAAAGTGCCTCTTGATTGCTTGTGAAAATTGTGCTCTTGCTATTGGTAGTACTGGAATAGTGGTATCATCTTCCCCTAATTGCAATTTTGATTTTAGAAACCTCAATTGATTATTGATGTTTGCCCATGTTTTCTACATTTTGGCAATGGTGGGAAATGTGGTTGTCTTGTCATGATACAGGGCCAACATGTCCCTGATAGCCTTTGGTGTAATGTATACCATGAAAGGACCCTATTATATGGTATTTGAGGGAGCATGAAATAATTTGGTGCATATTTCAACCAAGTTAGGGCACGGATGTAAACTTGGGACAATGAATTGTGCCAGTTGGGAAGTCCATATCCTCATTGTGAATGTTTCATATTGTCTAGCCTTGGCCCTCTAAATACATCTTTGATGTGCCCCTTCTCTTAGAGCTTTTCTAGGCTTTTGAAGGATTGGGTCCATGATTCTATCTACAAAATTTTGCACCTTTGCTGGGTCATTTTCATAACCAACTTCAGGGACTCTAGTCCGTGGATAGGTCTTTAAGGGTTGTGTAGGGGCTGAAGCATATGATTTTCTTGTGAGAAACTTATCAAGGGATTCATAAATCCCAGACCCTTATTGTGAAGACTATGTTCCCTCCATATCTATATCTATACTTGGAAATAGTGAACTATGGTAATAGTATGGATCTTTGCAATAGGGAAGGCACTTTCACTAAGAAAGTTTTGCTATGAATTGAAAATGTAGGTAACAGGGATTTTCTAGTAGATGAAAGAATGTTTGAGACACTGTTAAGATTTAACTCTTATTATGGGGTATTTAATGACCCATTAAGTCTCAAAAATGACATTAAAACCTGATAATCGTTAGCAAATCTTATTGAATCTACGTGAGACAATGAGTCAGACATGTCATATAAGTGGTTGCGTAAGGTACCTTAGGAATTTTTTGGATTTGAGAGAGATTTAATAAATGCTAGAGTTTTTAAATTTTGAAAAAGGCTTTGAGCCATAGCCATGTGTTCAAAGAACACTTATTAAAAGAAAAAGTGGGAAATAAAAATGGGAAAACAAAGCAATAAGGAAAGGAAACTATCTAACTATAAAACATAAGAGGTACAACTTAACTAAAATGTTTCAAGTAGATTTGCCTTCCTCTTGAATTAAAGGGGAAATGTCTAAAGTCTCCTTCATGGCAAGGAGACTTATGGTGCCAGATAAGTCGCTGAATGGGAAGGAGTTCTGGTGACTTGCTCTTCTTTCTTGCCACCTTGATTAGCTTGCATTCGAGTGGATCAGAGTCAAACATGCTTCCAACATATATGTCTTCTTCTTATTCTTGGAAGCTTATCATATGCTAGTTCTTCATGTTGGTGTGTCTCATCAATAAATCGATGGATGTCAGCTCATCACCATAAGCCCTTTAATATACATCATTGTTTGGCTTATCTCCTTCTGCCTCATGCTTAGGTTCCATTACATGATCATCCTCCTTGATGACTTTGAAAATATCATCTTTAGATTTCCCAACCTCTTGAAAGGATAAGCTTAAAAAATTTTAGCAATTTTGCATATTTATTTGAGTCTCAATGTTGCCTTCTCCATCCCTAGCTAGCTCATAGCTGCTTTGAAGAATAGTATAACTTGCCCCAATGACTTCAAACAAGTCATTTAAAACATAATCAAGGAAGTGTCCATGCTCCTCCATATTGTATTGCAAAGTTAGAAGAAAGTCAGAAATTATCTCTTCCTCATCAGAGATTAAGGTAAAATCTTGTGACTTGTCCTCTTGTTCATCAAATGGTGTACCTATGGTGATCTCCTTTTCATCTGCACTCATGAAATCTCCCTGACTAGCCTTGAACTGAGTACACTCCTCACCTGCTTCCTCTAAAAGAGGTTTCTCTTTGAGAAAGGATGAAGTGGAGAGCTGATAGTTATACATGTGTGGAAGAGAAGGCAATCCTTGAGATAGAATTGAATGATTATCCTCTTTCCATTTGGCCAACACTTCATCTGTATCAGATGTGGCTTGATAGCTCTCCTAGAGGGGTGTAGATGGGGTGTGTTCAAATGTAGGATCTTCTGCTTGATCATCACCATGAGTAAGAGTAGCCTCAACCTTTTCAAGGCTTTAAGCAAAACCTTTCTCCTCCTCCTTTCTCCCCCATGATTCCATTGTTTGGTTCCAACTCATGACCTTGGAATTAGAACTTTTCCCTTGGGAAGAGGCAGCAATTTTATCTTCTTTAAGGTCCCGAGCTAGTTCATGATTTTCCCTCTTCCAACTCAGAATCTAGAATTCATGTTGAGAGACCTAAGGATTGGTAGAAGAGGTATATTTTGGCATTTCTTCCCTTAAAATATTTGGGATTTTATGATCTCCATCAAATATGAAATAAGTGTCCAGACTAGTAGAATCATAATTTCCATATGGGTCACTTTGCATCATAGCTAACAAATGGTTATTTTCCTCTTCTTGGTCATATTCAGTCCAGTCACCTAACTATTCAACAAAGACCCTTTCTTCTTTATTCAGCATAGCATGAGCTACCTCTAATTTTGAGGTTGGTTCATTGGTGATGTGATCCTTAGATAGTGGCTCAAATAGCATTTTCATTTTTGAACCATATTTGGTTTTTAGGATGAGGTGAGACCAATCAAGTGACATATATCCTCCTATCTTGGCTATGAAATCTCTGGATAAACATAGGCCAAATACAAGGGGTATATCTATGACTACCACACCTTGATTTACAATTACAATGGGAGTTGTTTAATTCTCCCTATTGTTTGCACTAATTTCCCATCTAGCTACATAAATCCTTTAGATAGTGGCTCATACTTTATTTTTAAAGCATCTGCTATTTGCTTAGGCATTACTATAGTACTAGCCCCTGAGTCTATCATTGCATTATGAAATAGTTTCTTTCCAACTATCAAATTCAAATAGAAGGGTTCTAGTTTGGATTTGCTTACCTCTGGTGCATTGTTCAAAAGGGCTATTGTCTGTAGATGAACTGTGTCTTTAAGCTTTTCTTTATTAGTAGGTACTTATTTGGTGTTAGTATGTTTAGGCACTACTTGGCCCTATAGAGCTTCTTGTAACAGTGTCTTTTGTTTAGTAAAAGCTAATATGTCCCACATTAACACTTGTGCTAGGGTCTTCTTAAGTTGATCCACCACATTCACTGGTCCTAGTGTTTGGGCTCTTGGAAAATAAGGGTACCTTGCATTTTCTTGAACTTGTCTAGGAACTACTTGGCTCTGCATTGGCTAAGGCACTTCCTATTTAGAAATTGTGTTTTGATGACC
Source organism: Torreya grandis (assembly GCA_037957365.1). Taxonomy (NCBI): domain Eukaryota; kingdom Viridiplantae; phylum Streptophyta; class Pinopsida; order Cupressales; family Taxaceae; genus Torreya; species Torreya grandis. Next base: position 2,743,798 of record JARHVA010000891.1, on the reverse strand, counting down.
TTGAAATAGAGGAGGCCCCATAACCTCATTATTTGTGACTTCAAGCTGTTCCATCATCCTTCTCTTTGATCTAGTGTAGTAATCTGATTGTACTATTGGCTTCTTGGAAGTGGAAGCTTCATTCAAGAATACTGACTCTTCATCTTTGACCCATAAAAACAAAGCATGTTCAAGAGTTATTTCTTCTTGTTTTTGTAAGGACATCCCTTGCATCTAAACCATCAGGACTAAATTTTGCATACCATAAGATTGGTAGGCTTGAGTGTCAAAAGTACTTGCAAATTGTCCATCCATTCTTCTTTTCTCTACTACCTTTTGTTGTAGATTACCCATGGGAAAATCTCTGGGCATATGAGCATTATTACAAGGGAAACACCAGGCATTGGTGCCATCTACATAATTATTCTGCCCTTGAACAGTCTCCCTATTTGGATTAGGGGGAATAGTTTGTGAGGGTATAGGGACTGCAACTAATTGGTTTGTTGGTTGAGGGTTAGTTTCCCTTTTAGGACCTTGATACTGGTTTGGCTATGGTGGAAATATATTTCCTTGGTAGCCTTGATATTCGGGTTTAGGTTAAGGATTATGTTGTCTTTTAAGGTCAATTAACTCATTAGAAAATGTCCTTAAGATGTTTTTGATATCATTCATCTCAAATGATTGGGCAAGGACAAGTTCTTTAGCAAGTTGTTGAGGATATGTATACATAGACACAGGTGGGGCTATAAGATTAGGGGTTTCTTGAGGCAAAGGTAAGGTAATCTCTAGAAACATGGGCATGGGAGGCCTTGGGGGCAACTTTCCAGCATTTATTAAATTATTTTCAGCTCTAACTACATAGTCATAAGCTTCTAGTAGAGTTTGACCTCCAAGTGACTAAATTATTAATGATATATCTGAATTTAAAGCTTTAAGATAAAATACTATAGCCATACCTAGTAATGGTCTTGTTGTAGTAGGAATTCTTTGCCATGTTTTTTGAAATCTTGAATTGAAGTCAGTCATTGCTTCTTGTGGTGCCCTTTTGATAGTAATCAATTATTGCAATAAAGAAGATTTATCACCCTTTTCTTCAAATCTTTCAAAGAAAAGATCTCCAAGTTGATCCCATGTAGATATTGTATTTGGGGTCAAGGATCTATACCATTCTAGAGCCTTCCCTTTAAAAGAAGCTGCTAACAATCTTATAGCCACATTCTATTGTGTGACCACATGTATAGCATAGACATCAGACACATCCTAAAGATGTTCTTCAGGTGTTTTGAAATCTTGCCCACTAAATTTGGGCAGAGCTTTCAAGGCATTTACTGGAATAAGATCCCAAGTGGCTAGTGGTATTGGGAGAATTAGAGGATTTCCAGTGTCCCAACTTGCATAGTTCCTTAGGGGTATAGGTGCTCCCATGTTTGCTCTTGGTATTGCTATAAATTGATTGACCCTTCTTCTTGGACTAGTGAACAATGGTGGTAAAAGAATATCGAGATTTACAGCAAATTGAGATATTGTTACTAGTCCATAGCTCTGACTCCTTATAGCTCTCTAGTTCATATAGTCTTGAAAGAAACTTCAAAATGGTGTCCCACCAGGCATGCCAAAAACTATTGATGCTCAGAATTGTGCTATTTCCAACACCAACAATGGGAAGTTTTAGGAATGTGGTACTTATAACCTGAAATAACCTCCAAATTTTAAAGAAGCTGGCTCTTCTTTATCTCAAATTTATAATGAGAAAATGGATATAAATTAAATAAAAACACAAATGCAATGAAATAAAATTTTATCTATGGCAATGTGCCTGATTTTAATTCATCCTCTAATACTAAGCACAGTGAAGCTATATGTAAGATTCAATTACATTAAAGAGAAATCAATGCATGATCAATGTAAAAGATGAAAATAATAAAAATAGAGGCTCACAACTTAAACTACTTTTGCAATAACATAGAAAAATATCAACAAAGGCATAGAACTCAGTCTTCTTATTAATTCTCCAATCACATAAAAGGCACAGATACATGCACAGTTATACAAACTTTCTAAATCAAGAAAATAGAACAAAGGCAAAAGATATTACTGACCATAATAATAAAGTCTAAAAACTCTTGATCACAATATATTACAAAAAAATCTCTCTATCTTCTAATGATGATCCTCTTGATCCTTGCACTCATATTTATAGCATCGGACTAGCTCTAGATTGCCCACATGTTCCCAATCCAACTATCTAACTAAACTCTAACTAAACTAGAAGTGTTAAATAAAGATATTTCTTGAATCTAAAATGTTTGGTCTCCTATAAGTTCATTGGCTGAATTAGATACATGTGACACTTTTCACTGTGAAATAGGTAAGGACACTTAGCGTATTCCACTTACTCTTCTTGAAAACTGTCTCATTATTTAGGAGGCATCAGAAAATGATACTTGGTAGCTTTTGTGACACTTAAAAAATACACACAACACTTTTTGCATAACTTATACTCTTTACTATGTCTTTGCTCAGGAGTGCTCCATCTTTGACATCTGTCATAGTCCGCTGCTCTGAAACTTTATCAACTTAGAAAAAATGGGACCCACAACACTTATTTGCCTAAGAAGCTTAAAAAGGGGATTGGGGATAGGTGTCACTTATTATGTATCTTTAACAAGGGACACGTGGCAGTCTCTTCTTTCTTAAGAAGCTTTTAGACACTTTTTGAAAATCCTGTGAAAGGTGACACATGGCGATCTCCATTGAGCTTTTGCTATACTAAAAAATCATTTGAGACTCATTTTAGATTCACATAGATGATGACACTTGGTAGCTTCCACTTAATTTATAAATAAAAACCAAGTCCCACCATAGTCTTTACTCAATCAATGAAATAAAATGAAGAAACTACGGATATCAACACTTGGCGGCTTCCACTACTTTTAGCCAGGGGAACGTGGCAGCTTTTGTTACTTTTATAAAATCATATTGAAACCTTCTATAGTTTCCACTTGGTGCCTTCCACTTGATTCTAAGAGAATATTATTGACAAAAGCTTTCAAAACTCATAAGAAATTTGAAATGCAGATGCCAACACTTGTCACATTCTATTAGATTATAACGGGACACGTAGCACATTCTGCGCAACTTATAGAAATTATAAAATTTGTCCCAACTGATGACACCTGGTAGCTTCTACTCAATTTTGATACTTAGACAAATTTTAGGCAAAAATGAAACTCGTGCCTAGGCTCTGTGTCAAAAAACTTCACTGCCTCAAAATTAAAACACGCAGGGACAAAACTTGGAGCGCACAACTGAAACTCAAAAAAATGAAAATGTAGAGTTTTTTACTCTATAGGATGATCCTACATTAACCTGCATACCATACTAAAATGAAAGTGGCAAGTCATTAGTATGGAATTTTTATAACTTTTGTCAATATCTCAACATGATTTTGGTGGTTATTGACAAACTCACCAAGGTAACCCAGTTCATTCCTAGTAATATATTAAATGAGAAACCTATGCTTATGAAGAGGTTCGTGAAAGAAGTGTTTAGATTTCATGGGTTTACAAAAAAGATTATTTTGGATAGGGACCTAAAAATTACTTATAGATTCTATTTGACTCTCAATTCAGCTTTGGGCACATAGTTGAACTATATTACAACATACCATCCAAAAATATATAGTCAAATAGAGAGGGTGAATTAGGTTTTAAAAGATCTTATAATAATGTATTATATGGACCATAAATACAAATGGTAGAATATATTCCAATAGTTGAGTTTACCTATAAAAAATATACCAATCAACTCTAAAAATGGATCCATTTGAGGCTTTTTATGGAGTAAGGTATAAAACACCAATCAGCTGGGATAAGCTTGAAGACAAGGTAGTTTTTGGTCCAAATATTCTTATAGAAATGGAATAAAAAGTTAAGTTGATAAGTAAAAGTTTGGTTAAATCCAATGATAAATAGAAGAACTAAGCTAATCTAAAAATAACATCAAAGTAGTTTTTAGTGGAAGCCATAGTATTTATGCAAGTTAAACCACAAAAAAGCTTGATTAATTCTAGGAACTCAGCCAAGTTATCTCCTAGATATGTGGGACCCTTTTACATCTTGGAAGTTATCAATATTGTGCTGTATAGGCTTACTTTTTCACTAGATTTAACACTCATGCATAATTTTTTTCATATGTCCAATCTTAAAAAGTATATTGTTGATCCTTCTCATGTATTGGATTGGAATGCTTTACAAGGTTTGGATCTTGGGGTAGTCATAGTAGAACCAACCAGAATAATTGACACTCACAAACTTATTTTTCAAAACAAAGAAGTGTCATAATGCAAGGTCTAGCGAGACCAATATTCTAAAGATAGTGCCACTAGGGAAGACTATGAAGAGTTTTATAATTGTTTTCCATATTTGTTTGCTTAATATTTTATTGGATATTATGTTTATTTTCTATTAAATATTGTTTTATTTTATAACTTCTATTGAAATAAGTGTCATTAAGGTGATGACCAGCCTTAGTGGGAAGGATGTTACATCTTAATTCTCTTTTAAATGCATTAATATGTTAATTTCTAGATTTTATGGTTAATGATTGGTTAAATTATTATGCTCAATAGTTGGATTTATAATATACTAATTATGGACAATTATATATTACTTATCATCATGATCGTTAACTTGATTTTTTTCTATTCATATTTTTTATGGTATATTATGATCATGATTATTTAATTTGTTCAGTTATAGCATTTATTATGTGTTATTTCATGATATGTTCTAACTACTATTTATTTCACTAAGGTGGATGTAGGATGGAGTCCACCCTCCAGGCTATGATTGAGAGAGGGTATCATCAAATATGATGGAGTAGATGGAGATTTTGGGGGATAAGAGAATGAGACTAAAACCCTTACACACACCATGATAGAATATTATTACTATCAGTTATGTCTATTTATATATTTCACTAATTATGTCACATATTACTTTAATCTTTAGATGCATTAATTTTGATGATATTGCATAGTTTTAGTGTCTTGATGGTTATAATTTACATAATTATGTCACAACTTATGCACTAATATCCTTTTATATTCCTTCTAGTATATGAAGTCAAAATTTTAATATTTTAAGGAATGGTACTTTGTTAAGATTGGTCTTATATGACTACCTTATTTCATTATCTTATTTTTCTCTAAAACTCTCTAATACTTTTAAATGGATGAACACCATATGCATCAAATGGGTGGCATGTTTTAAGCAAAATTTACTAAATGTTTGATGCATTAATCAAAATGCATATGTGTGTGAGGAAGTTGATGGGTTAACTTAGAGACCCATATTTGATTTAATAAGAGTTATATTTTTAAATAAAAGATATTTTGGTTTTATTAAAATTTAAATAGAATCTTTTTATAGAATAATGTGGTGATTATGAATTATGTCATATTCATTGGAATCTAGAGCATCAAGCAAAATTGGATTCAAGGAATTTTCATAGCAATGATTTTTGGAATCAAAGGGAAACTTTTGGTGAAATACATGTTTTTTCTATCATTGCATTTCTCTGTTGAAAAACTTGACTAGTAGTGAGGCTATGGCCACTTGCCATGCCAAAAATATGGAAAATAGTTACAAAACTAGAGATTCATTTATTAGAGACCCAATTTTGTAAGGGTTTCTCATTTATTTGGCATGTATAACTCAAGCTAAAGGAGATATTTGGAGGATCATATGGTGGATGAGGGGAGTTTTTGGAGAAATAAATTAGATTTTGAATAAACTTGGACTATGTTCTCAAGTAGGGTTTGTTGATTTAAATTCATGGTTTTATCATATAAAATAATTTATAAAATTGTTCTGGTATGTGTCATTAAATTTCTTGAAATGGACCTTTGTATTTTTGTATGGATTTGTAAAAAATAAATACAAGGGGATTATATGTAATCGACCCTGGGGATGGGTAGAACCCATCCATAGGGTTGAATAAATATAAATCCAAACCCATGTAAAATTATTATGTATTTTGTATATGGGGTTAGATGGATAAAACTAATGTTTTCATTTTGGGCTTAGTTACAAAGGAAATTTTGAAACCTATTTAAGGCAAGCTATAGGTTTTGTCAATGATAAATTTATTTAGAAGCATTCAGATATATATGTCATAATTTTTTTATATATGTGATTTTGGAATGAGTTCGAATCTATTTTCATATAAATAAACCTCTTTGCATAAAGGTATAGGGTTTATACCATTTTTGGATTTAAAATTATGGCTTCATGTATCATTAGGTATTCTTGTGTTTTTTTATGTATGTTCAATTTTTAAATGATTTATGGAATTATTTAAGAAAATAAATATAACAAAAATATATATGTAAATGACTTTGGAGATGGGTATGACCCATCGATGGGCTAGGTACATATATACCTAAGCATGGTGTATGCAGTTATGTGTTTGAGTAGCTATGAGAATAAAGAGTAAGGCAAAATTTTCTTTTCATTGCCTCTGTGAATTGACATAAAGGAAAAATATAAAGAATGGAATTAATTTTTTTATTATTTATAACTTTTTTTATGTTGAGTAAATTTTAGGACTAGGTGATATTTTAAACTCGTAGCCTAGTGTGATAAGTTATAGGTGTTTGTTAACATATTAAATTATTGACTCACTTGGAAATATTTATGTATTTTCTATTATTAAAATGTGTTATAGAAAATAGGTTGAGCATTTATAATTTAATATAGACCCCTATGTTTGGATTAAATTCAAGGGTTATAAAATATTTGAATTCAGGAATGGTTTTCTTCTTTAGGTTGAATTTGGGTATCTAATTTATAACAGTGGTTATAAATGAACTTGTATGTTTGGTTTGAGAAAGTTAAGACCCTAGTTGATATTTATTAATTTGGGTTAATTAATTAAAATTATATTTATACTTGTGTGTTTATGTGTGTGTGTGTATTTATGCATGTATATGTGTATGTGTGTGTGTGTTATATATATATATATATATATATATATATATATATATATATATATATATATATATATATATATATATATGACATACAAATACATATATTTGTACTTATATATGACAAATTATTGGAATCTTTTAAACTGAAGCCTGTAAAATGTTGATTATTGAGGATTAGTCATTCTTAAGAAGATTTACTTTATATAGACTATATGTTTATGAAAGAGAAGGTTATAATGTTAATATGACTAAGTACACAGATTTATGTAATGGAGAAATATCTAGTGATAAATTTATAATTATGATACATTGTGTATTTATATTTATATGGGTATTTGTGTATTTACACTATATGGATTTTGTATATGTATGGAACTTAAAAGGAAATGGGTTATTAATGAGTTGTATGAAGACAATGCAATTGTGAATTAATATCATCATAGGAATTTCTAGACTATTTCAGTTGTTCATATGTTATGACTAAATTAGTTGTTTTAGTTAAAAAGGCTATGTTTATGATTGGTTACTTGATTTGTACTATTTAGATGCATATGGTGTAATATATGGGACTATATTATTTCCTTGTATTTATTCATGATTTGGAATTTTTATATCAAAATATATTAGTTGAATTTTTTGATTTAGTATTATTAATTTTTAAATTAATATAATATTAAGGACACTAAACAAGTAGGTGAGATGGACTTTAGTACTTACATAGTGTCACTAATAGACAGATTTGAGGAAATCCTATTGGGTTGTGTGTGTGAATTTGACCGATCTTCGAGATCTTAAAACTATATTAAAAATTTAGCTAAAGTAATGTTATGGTTAAAATATTATCAAATCACCTGTTTGATTTAATTTGTATTTTTTACATGATATCATGTTAGAATGTATTTCTTTATGATATGTTGTATATGATAGTTATCTTACATCACATGGGTTCTTTGTGACACTCTTGATTTTTAAACCTCTTTATCTTCCCATCCATGAAGGGAGGGTTATTCCCTAGTTGGGAGATTGTGCAAGGGATAAATGATCCATGGTTAGTGTGGAAAAGCATTTGGATGATGCTCCCACTCCCCATAATAGTCATACACTAAAGACTACACTTGAGATTACAAATAAATACTTGAGTCATGGAGACTCATCCTCTATGGAGCTCTATATCATTGTATTATTATTTATTGAGGACTTATTTATTTCTAAAACTATAATATTTATTCATTTTTACATCTACAGTAGTGGCTATAATGTTGTATTAACTGTGGATAAAATTGTATAATTACTTTAATAAAATAAATATAGTTTTTATTATTTATTCAACATTATTTATATTTTAATATATCATTATCATGGTAATCATTAGATAAATGGATTAACTATAAACCTTATGGGGTAAACTAAAATAATAAATTTATTTAGATTTCTTGTGGTGAATTTTTTAAATGAATGTGTATAAAAAAATTACTCTATCCTAGTAAAATTTAGTGGGGTTGTTTGATTATAGTATCAGATTTGAGGCTCAAATTCTATGACATAATGTGTCTACTAATGCAAAATTATTATCTTGTTAAGTTAAAATAAGAATGGTGAGAACTAAACCATGAGGTGAGGGTAATTTTTATACCAATCTCCCTATTGATCAAAATTAGTTCACCATTTAGCAATCTGTGAAGTTGGATCAAATTCTCACAACCATGCAAGAGACTCAAATTATATGACTTAATTTGTTTTATATTCTCCTATTAAGTTAAAATAAGAATGGTGAGCACTAAACCATGAGGTAAGGGTACTTTGTATACCAATCCCCCTATTGATCCAAATTATCTCACCATTGAGCAAGTTATGAAGCTCGATCAAATCCTCACAACCATACAAGAGACTAGGGACTAAATCATAGACCTAGAATAATAAGTGTATGTGCATGAAGAGGAGAATGCTTAGGAAGAACCTAAAGAGTATCATATTAATCATTTTCATCCTCAAGAGTAGAGGCATGAGTAAGTTCTAAAAGATGTGAGAGATTGCGTAGTTTCAGTGTTGGCACATGACATGAAAAAGTGAATCCACCCAAGTTTGATGAAACTATATTAGAAGATGGAGATGAAGCATGGTTAACAAAGATGGATACATATTTTTAGATTTAAAATTACTCTAAAGTCACCAAAGTAGTGTGGGGAGGATATCATCTTGATGGTGAAGTAAAAACTTGGTGAAAAATAAGAAGCTCAAGATGAACCTCAACTTTACCACCATTACTTGGGAATAATTTGTGACATTGTTTAGGTCATGATGTCTTCCATGGTTTTACTTCAATCAAAAACTTATAGATTTTTAGAATCTTAAGCAAGGAAACCAATCAGTGAATGAATATTGGGAGTAATTTACCAAGATCCTTAATTATGTACCTCAATATTAGGGTGATGAGAGGTTTAAAATCAATAAATTCATCATGGGATTAAAACCCCAAATATGTTGTGAAGTAGATGTACATGGGCCATCTACCATGAATTAGGTTTTAAAAAGGTAGTCAATAAGGAACAAAACTTGAAATATCTTTCCCAAGTTAGAGATAAGTTTAAGAAGTTTGGAATTTATAAACCAACTTTCAAAAATAAGAATAGAAGCAGATGAGTGGAGACTCAAAGAGTCATTTCAAGAACTATAATGATAAGTTTAATAGTGGTTCAGGGAGCAGAAAACTTGGTAATATTTTAAATGGAGGTTTCAATGGAAACCAATAATCTAACAAGAAATGACCAACTAGAGGTTGTTTCATTTGTAGAGGTGACCATTATGCTTATGAGTACACTTAGGACAAGTCAAAGGATAAGGGTTCTACTTCTTAGTAGGGTACATTTTAGCAATAGATTCATGTAACTATTGATAATCATCAGGCTACGTATCAAGCTTCACCCATAAAACTGTTAGGTATTTTTTTTATCTTCCAATTTCTATTTTAATTAACATGGGAGCTACAAAATGTTTCATTTATCCTAAAATACTTAGTAAATTGTCTAAAAAAGTTTCAGTTATGGCAAATGTACAGTCAATACAGTATGGGAATAAGTCAAAGGTTAAAGTTGACAAGTGTTTAGTCAAAGCTAAGATTAGGTTTCCTAAATTCACTACAATAGTGGATATTTATGCTACACCATTAGGGTCCTATGATGTGATCTTAGGAGTTAATTGGCTTGTGAATCATAATTCTAAGGATGATTTCTATCTAAAGAAGGTTGAGTGTTAAGATGAATTAGTAAATCAAACACAATTGTAGTATGAGAAAAGGAAGTCAAATCTTAGGAATGTTTATAAAATTCAACTCAAGAAATCTCATAGGAAGGGAAGCTAGTCATTTTTCATTAAAATAAATAAAATGGAGGAATCTAATGAACCATCCATCAATGATTATCCCTTTTTAAGGAAATTTGAGGGTGTGTTTCTTGAGTAATTATTAGGATTGCCACCTAAACATGAGTTTTATTTATTAGTAGATATCATACCTAGATCATAACCATAATCTAAGGCATCATTTAAGATGATAACCACCAGATTGGTTGAGTTATATGCTAAAATTTAGTAGGTATTATCTAAAGGACTGATTCAACTAAGTATGTCACCATGGGGTGTACCATTAGTATTCATCAATCAGAAGGATGGTACTCTTCACCTATTTATTGATTACATGATGTTAAATAATGTGATGATCAAGAACTTGTCATGAATTGATGATCTATTTGATCATATGCAAAGGGAAATAGTCTTTTCTAAGAGTGATCTTATAACAACATATCATCAATTGAGAATCTATGATGAGTATATTCTAAAAACAATGTTCAAAACTTGAGATGGGAATTACGAGTTCATAGTCTTACCTTTTGGGTTGAAAAATACTCATGCAACATTTATGAATCTCATGATCACTATGTTCATAGATTATCTAGATCATTTGGTTTTAGTTTTTCTAGATGACATCCTCATATACTCCAAGGATGAGGAAGATCATCATCAACATTTGGAATTAGTTTTTCAACATTTTTGAAAGCATAGGTTATATGGAAAGTTGTTCAAGATTGTATTTTTCTAAAATAAAGTGAAATATCTGGGACATATTATCTCTATAAATGGTATTTTAATATATCTAGTGAAGATAAGATCTATAATAGAGTTGGAAATGCCTAAGAATGTATATGAAGTAAGGAATTTCATGGGATTAGTAGGCTACTATATGAAACTCATTCTAAAGTTATCTAAGATAGTTACTCTAATTACCTCTCTTCAATAGAATAAGTAGAGTTTTGTTTGATCAGATAAATGTGAGATAGATTTTAAGGAGCTAAAAAGAAGACTTACTTTAGCACCAGTGCTAATAGTTATTGATCTTAATGGCCAATTCTTAGTGATCATAGATTTATCTAGAGATGGACTTGGAGGATTTATTATGCAAGATGGATCAGTTGTAGCATATGACACTAGGAAATTGAATCCATATAAAGTTAATTATGCCCCTTATGATCTAGAACTTATAGTAATTGTATATACCTTGAAAGTTAGAGGCATTATCTATTGAGAAAACCATTTTAGCTCAAGACTAATAATTTGGGACTCAATTACATCTTCACCCAACCAAACTTGAATGCTCATTAGAAATAATGGTTAATGTTATTATCTAATTATGATTTTGATATTAATTATATTAAGGGAAAGGAAAACAGAGTTGATGATGATCTAAGTCATAAAAGGTACATAGTAGCTATGGCTATTATTAAGAGTACCTTATGAGATTAGGTAATCAAATTCTTGTTAAGAGATGAGTTATATGATCAGGTCAAGAAAGCATTGTTTGAGAATGCTCAGAAGCCTAAGTATAAAGGATTTAGGATAGAGAGTGATGGCATTTTGAGGTATAATGGTAGGATGCATTTGCCTAATAGAGAGAATTTGAGGAGCATGATGTTAAAAAAAATGCATAATTCCCCATATTCAAGACATCCAGATGTAACAAAGCTCATGGTTGAGCTAAGACCACTCTAATTTTGGAAAGGAATCAAGAAAGATGCATTGGATTTTATGTGTCATTGTTTGGAATGTCAACATGTGAAATATGAAAATGTGCATCCAACATGATTGTTATATCCTCATGATATATCAGAATGGAAGTGGTACATAATTATCATGGACTTTATCCAAGGGTTTCTATTATCATGGAACTGACATGATATGATCTTGGTTGTAATTGACAAACTAACCAAGGTATCCCACTACATACTAGGCAACTTGATAGATGATGCACCTATAATTGTAAAGAGATTCATGAAAAAGGTGTATTAATTATATGGTTTTATAGATAAGATCATATTGGATAGATATCTAAAAATGCATTCTAGATTTTGGTTGACTCTAAATTCAACTCTAGGTATGTAATTGAATTTTAACATTGCATATCACCCAAACACTGATGGATAGATAGAGTGAGTTAACCAAGTTTTAGAATATATCCTTCATATGTATTACATGGACATAAATACAAGTGAGATGAGTACCTTTTATTGGTTGAGTCTAATTATAATAACTCATACCAATCAGTGTTGAAAATGGCTCTATTTGAGGCATTATATGGAAGGAGGTGTAGAACACCAATCAATAAGGATACATTAGAGGATAAGGTAGTCTTTACACCTGAGATGCTTTTAGAAATGGAAGAGCAAGTCAGTACAATCAAGTAGAGGTTGGCTAATATAAAGAGAATAATATAAAGAGAATAACAAGTTAGTTTTTTGTAGGTGATAAAATGTTTCTATGGGTAAAGCCTTAGAAAATATTGATTAAGTTCAAAAAGTTAGCAAAATATTCAACTAGATACGTGGGACCCTTTGAGGCTTTGGAAGTGGTTAATCTTACAGAATATAGGATTGCATTACCACTAGATCTAACTCTTTTACATAATGTCTTCCATGTGTTTTATCTTAAAAAGTATGTTGATGATCCTTCACATGTGTTTGATTAGAATGTTTTGTGGGTTTTGCATCCTAGGGTGGTCATAGTATAATCAATCAAAATAAATGACACTCGTAAACTCAATTTTTATAATAGAGAATTGTCACATTAGGAGGCCTAGTGAGTATAATATTCTAAAGATAGTTCCACTTGGGAAGACTATGATGAGTTTTACAAGGTATTTTCACATTTGTTTGCTTGATATGTTGCTTCATATTAGTTATTTTTTGTTAAATAATGTTTTAAGTTCATAACTTATGTTTGAATTAGTTTCATCATGATGATGACAAAATTTAGGGGGAATGATTTCACATTTTGAGTTATCTCTAAAGCTTAATAGCTTGTTTGATCCATGGATTATTATGGTTGTTAATTGATTAAATAATATTTAATCAATATTTATATCACATGTTGGTTATGGTATAATTATATGTTGTTTAATTTTCATGATTGATTTTATATGAGATAGTTTTAATTTCATATCTATACTTAATGATCATGTTTATTATTTTATATAGTTATATTTTATGGATATATTATGTTTCAAGATAACTAACTTCATTTTTGTGAGGTTGGATGAAGGATAGATCCATCCCTTAGAATGTGATGGATGGAGGGCATCCTCAGATAGGGTGGTGTAGATAGAGGCATGGGGGGATGATAGAGGAAAAAAACTATAAACCCACACACACACCATAGTATAATAGTATGTTTTATGTTCATTACTTGAGTTAGATAGTTGTAGTATGTTTTGATTTCTATTTTATTTATTTATTTTGATTTTATTTTTTGTTAGATAATATTGTTGATTTAGTTATGTAATGGTACTAATCTAGTTTGGTACTGCATTAATAGTTGTTGATATTATTGCTTGGTTGGATGAGTAATTCTATATATGTATTTTTTGACATACCACTAGTTACGATATAGTTGTGTATATTATGAACAATGCTTTTTTGAGTTTATAGATATAGGTATAAGATGGATTCTAATATTGTGCTTAATTGGGTTCTTAAGTGATTATTTATGATTATAAGGTTACTATTATCATTTATAATAGTTATATAACCTGTATTGAGTCATTAATAAACTAAAATTTCTTGGTTAACATTTGTATTCATCTAAATTAACTCACCTACATTATCATCACTAATATTCTTATTAGTCAACATTAATTACACTCATCTCATTTAAATCTTGCTAATTTGTCCACCCTTTCTAGTCATTTATCTAACATCTCCTTCAATATTTCTTCATTCACTAACCTTAGTCCTATCCCAATTCTTCATTAATTCTCCCAATCATTTATTTATCCCTTCCTAATCCCTACTTACCTATTATTTAGGAATTTTAAATTTCTAATGGCCCACCTACTAGCCTATACCTAAGCTATCCTACACCCCTAGTCCCTAATCACCTACCTAATCACTATCTAATCTATCCCTAAGCCTAATTAATCCCTAAGAAGATTCTAGAATTGGAGGATTTTATAATTCTCTCTATTCGTATCCCTCCTCTCTAGAAGCCTCCAAATCTAGAGGCTTTCAAGGAATTTTAAATTTATTTTAATCCTCAACCCTTGATCTCCCTCATCCAACTTTGAATCTCATCCATTGATATCTCCCTCCAAAACATATTTAAACAACCTCATCCCTCCGTGGGAGCTAACTTATGAATCCATAAAGCCTTCAAGCCCATATGATCAACAAGAAATCAAGTAAGGAATCCATGTCCAATTAGCAATTTATAAATCCATGACTCAATCATCCATTATCAATATTTGATCAAGAAAAACCATGTCAAATTTTTTAGTCTAAGTCTCTTATTCCATTTGATCATAGTTTAGAGCATCTAGCTTTAGAATTATAGTGTAGATTTGAATGGTTTATTCATCTACTTGAATTTGGTCTTAATTGATCTAGATCTTACCTACGTAGTTTGGATTTTTGGATTTGAATTACATAGTTAATCTATATTAAACTCAAATTCCTACTACATTTTGGTGACCATGGTGGGAGCAATCCCTCCCAATTTAACAATTTTTCTTGTTAGTGGTGTTTTTGCTAGCTTGTAGGTTTGATTAGGAAAGAAAAATCATGGATTTTTGAAGTTTTGGTGCACATGTGAAAGTTGCACTGTTGCTCTAGTATTCATGAATTTATAGTCATTATTTTTCCTCATAAATCATGATGTTGTTGCTAACCATTTGAATTGACCTCTAACCATAGCCTTTGACCATGCCATATTTTTGCCTTCCAACATTAACATAACTAATGGCTTATGACTTTGCCTAGAAAGTAACAATGTTATAGAGTGAGTCACTATTTTTTTTGCAAAGCACTAATAATCTTGGGTTTTACAGGTTCCTATTTTAGGGAAAAATTGTGACTTTAAAAGTCACAACTTTTCCCTGTATTCATATTTTTTACTATTGACTTGTGAATTTGTAAGTTCTAGATGTGAGTATAAATTTACCTATTTTACCTATTGTTCATTATTTTTCCTAACCCTTGGCTAATCATTCTATGTATTATTATATTTTCAAAGGTTTAACCCTTATGTATATAGGATCCAAGGTAGGAAGTGACATCCAAAAGGAATTTGGTAGGTCAGACCCCATCAACAACAAAACTATAGATTATGGTACTTTAAAAATCATGATCTTGCTCTATGAAACTATGGTATTGTAGTCTTAGCCATGATCTTGAAAATTTTTCCATTTTAAATTAATTTTATTTGCATGTTATCTTTTAAATTTTATAGTGTAGACTTAAGATATAATCTAATAGAAAACATCTTCTATTCTTCAGAATATACAAGATTTTTAACTGTTTTAATAAGCAACTTAATATCTATTTTAATATATCATCAGTGTTTCAATCATTCATAGTCATCTAAAAATAGACATCTAGGAACATAAACAATGTGACATAACTTGTATATACATCCTAATTAAATCCACCAACCAAAAATTCTTGAGGTTTTGTACTTTATCACAAAATTTCTAATTGAAATTTTCTTCTAGTAGTGATTTTATCTTGTCAAGTTGTGATCTTTCTTAACGGTCATGATTTTTTAGTTTGATCATCATGGTTAATTACCTATTGTAAAATCACAACTCATTAATTGCAATTTTAAACTATGTATTTATGATTTTTTAGTATGTACTTGTAATTTTGCAATGATTTTTGCCTTTAAAATTGTCATTTTTGAGTACATTTTTAGTGAATTTTGAGTCATTTCAAGCCTCTCATAAGGCCCAAATTACCTTTGGCATCAAGGGATCCACCCTTTGACCCTACCCTATACCATGATAAGGAGTGTACCCATGGTGATACTACCAGACCCTAGAAGGGGTGTTATCCCTTGACCCTACTAGGGGATACCACCCTTAGACCTCCACATTGTGGCCTACTCACCCAAAGACGTTATAGAGCCAAATCTTGAATTTTTAGGTTGTTTTTCTTAAGGCCTATTAGACTAACATTTTATTTCTTATAGGGGTAAATCTAAAGGCTATTTTTACTCGCTAATATCTTATTTTTTGGTTCTAAAATTTTATCTTATAGGTTTCCCCTCAAGATTATCAGTCAAACTACTCATCATTATCTTGTAGGTTGCCTCTTTCACCAATAAAACTACTAACATTTTTCTTGTAGGCTAAATGTTAAAGACATTTTGGCATCTAAAAACTTATTTTTGTCTAAAATAATTTTCATCACTTTGTTTTCTAAATTCTTTTCATATTCTTTGTATATCCTTACATCTTGTATATATCTCACATCTTAAACAATCAGTTAATTAATCATTTTTGTTTGCCTATTTGTTATCCATGGGCTATGGTGGTATATGCTCTCCTCTTTGCATTATTATTATGATTCATGGAGGATTAAAAACCACCTATAGCCCCCACCTTATTTTTATTTTCTATGTGACTAATGATCATGGATTTCACCACCATGCACTAGTCCAAACTCCATGTTTTGGTTGAGTATAAAAATCAAGAGAATTGTCATTTAGCACCTAAGAAGAATTCTCCATAAAGGGCTCCATGGAGTGAGGGGTGGTTAAGCTCCAATACTTAAGGTAGTTAGATAACATCCTATATAAACTTGGGACCCATTATACCATCATGTATATAGGGGATGCACTTAGAAACCCTTGTGTATACCTAAATTAGGAGCCTTTAGTCATAAGAAGCATCTTGATGCAAAAGGTAGGATCAACTCCTAAGTATCCATTATGTGTAGATGAGGTTGAGAGGGTTTGATCAATTTTGTAATGGGTCACCAACCTAAATCCTTACCTACAAAGCCATTAGACAATGTGAGTGTTGGGTTACATACCCATTAGTTTACTAATTATAAGTTTGTAGCTTACTTTCTTGGGTGTGTGTTGTACTAAAGCCATGTTATTTATGAGCTAAGTTAGCCTCTACCCAAACCTATACACCTATTGAAGGATTTTGTACATACCATTTTGTATATCTTAGTAACATCATTTTATACCATCTTCCTTTGTACATATTATCTTTCCTCACTATCATCTTTTACGTCCTTATCCCATCATCCTTTTGTACATATCACCTAGTACATCATAATCACCATAAAATTGAACATATTGGATTTATATATCTTTTTATTATCTTATCCCATCTCCCATCCTATCTTATTCTAGTCATCTCCACTCATCATTTATTATCCCCCATCACTCGCATATCCTATTAATTATCTTATGTATCCTTGACTTATCCTCTTAGTCACATACTATAACTATAGTACCCATCATTGGTCATCCTTCCATAACTTATTAGTCTTAATCATATCTCATCATCCACATCATGTCTTAAGTTTAAACCCAATCACTTGTCTTGACCATGTCCTCATCACTTGTCTTTATCATGTCCTCATCACCCATCTCATCTTTAGGTCATAACCATGTCCAAACCATCTCATATTACCCATACATCATCTTATCCTCACCTATAATCATACTTTTCCTTATCCTACCATCTTCGTCACATAATCATATCCCATATTATCTTGATCAAGATCGATCTAAGGTTTTAAGCTAGTCTTCACATCCAAATCATCATATTATCCTAGTCCATTGGATCAAATCTCATACCTATTCAATATTCTTCTAACATCTTATCACTTTGTCAATATAAATTTATCAAACCCATCAACCATAAATATAATCAAATCATCTTTCCTATTCATGACTAGCACCCATCATATCATCTTGTTACTAGTTTGAATCTAGGCACCCATTAAATCCTTATTCCTTTTGCTAGCTTGACAACTAAGCATAATTGATAGGTTTTTATAACCTATTGCATTATTAATCTAAAATCTAATCCTAGGCCTATACCATCCCAATCACATATCATCCTCATCATCACCCAATATACTATTTTTTTTTTCTTTTAGACCTACTTTTTTCATTAAGTCATCTCTAATCCTTTGTCTACCTCTACATCATCACCCATCTTTTATCATCCATACCCATATATTTGGACCCAATCCTCGTATACTAATACATATTAACCAACAAGGATGAAGTACTTTTATGAGAACTAGAAGTGGGTACTCACCTCCCTACTCTCCTTGATCCCATTTGTCCCAAATCACCATCCCACATTCTTCCCCAACCATAATCCCAATATTTCTATATATAATTACCCTAGTCAATCAATACATCATAGATAATAAAGATGAATTCCTCTTATTTTTATGGAATATGGGTGTTCACTTTCTTGATGATTTTAACCCATAAGCCTAAAATCTCCTCCCAAACAAGTCCATAATAAAAAATTCTCCTCATTCCATCCCCTTCCACCATCTACTAGCCCTATTCAAGTCCTCATATCCCCTATTCATAATTTTCCACAATCAAATACTCCATATCCTAATAACATCACTTCTAAATCCAATGCTTTATCGCAACAAGTCCCTTATCCTTTATCTCCCACCACCCTAAAGCTAGACCCCACTCTCATAAACCAATACATTATTGCCAACAAGGAAGAGATCCTCTTATAGTTCCTCATGATGGTTGTCCTAATTCCCAAAGGTGTATACCCCCTTCAACTTATTTCACATCTAGTACAAGCCCCTTCATGTGATTCCCATGTTCATCATCTACCTCCTAGTCATGATCCCTCATCTACCCCTTCCTCTACTAGAAAAGGGAATCATATCCTAGCCACCTCATCTATTACCAGTACATCCACCTAGTCACATTAATAAACATCTAACCTAAATTATAATGCTTCCATATCTAAGTCATAAAGTGAAGATGGTCCTCATACTCTCCTTACTATGTCCTTGGAAGCCCTTTTCCCAAAACTATTTAATGCTAACATGATGGTCTATCCATCTATACAAAGTCTTGATCCTACTAATCCTAAGCCGTTTGGGTATAAATATAATCAATATTGTGCATATCACCAAACCTAGGGGCATACAATTAATCAATGTCATGATTTTTAATATCATGTCCAAGACCTCATCGAACATGGTGACATAGTAATCAAGGATGAATTAGATAAGTCTATATCATTGGGTGAACATGAAGAGGAATGCCAAGATGTTGATCATGATCAAGCCCTTACCTTTCCAAGATAAGGTTAAGACATCTTATTTCTCTTCCATGATCCCCCCATATTTAAAAAATATTCCACAAAACACACATTCATTCCCCATAATACTAGCCCTCTTATATCCCATAATTCTTTTCATGTGCCTATGTTTTCTTAGCCCATTATCCCTCCATCATCTTTCTCTTACCCATCATACCAAAATCCCCACATTGAGAGGTCACTTATAGAAAATCTATCTTCTAAAATTATAGTCCACATTAGAACTAATATATGTTTTATTTGCCTTAGGATCATGTGCAACACCATTATTTGAATCAAATCCCTTAATAGAAATATCATCCCTCATAGAGGTTGAAATGATAATGTATGTATTCTTGAGGATATATCTAATATAGATACCTATAATACATCACCAAGCACATATTTTGATCCTAATATATGTGATGAAGTCATAACTAAGTTTTTAAATGCTTTATCTATCGAAGATTGCCAGAGGGAATCTGATCCTAATCTGGATGCACATAATGTAACTAGTCTTAATGATCCTTTGGAGATTCTTGAGGACACTTTATTTGATTTTAATGCTAGGTAAACTAGTGAAATTTATGAGTAATATGTTAACCATTATCCCCATAATCCATCACATGACATTAATTATCCACTTTACCTCCATAATCCCTATATCCCACTCCATGAAGGGAATGAATAGGAACATGCATCATTGGATTCCCCTTTGCATACCATATGATGTGCCACAAATACAAAGGGATAAGAACATATTCCAAAAGTCATAACTCTTGATCAAATCATCTTTGATCCAATAATTCATAGTCAATAAAATTCAAATCATCAGCTAATAAAAAACTATCTTCTCCTAATAAAGCCCAAAATCAAGCACTAGGGAAATGCCAATATCAAAATAATCCAAATTATTTATATACTAAAAAATAAATCTCCTCTATTGGATCCCAAAATCAAGTACTAGGGGGTATTCAAAGTCAAATCCAATCAACAAATCAAAATAATGTCAAAAGTAATAATTGTATGGCCAACTATCCTTTTAATATTTGGATCAAAGAATCAACAAATCAAAAGCTCTTAGATCCCTTTCTCATGGTACCAATATAAAATATCCCCTCCACCATATCCAATGGCATATGTAACTATTGAACCACATTTCCACTCCCCATCCTATCATCTATCATAATCATATCCCTCCCTCACATCTTATATCCCATAATCATAATCATGACATGCTCCCATCCATACCATACCACCAATCCATGGGAA
Source organism: Torreya grandis (assembly GCA_037957365.1). NCBI lineage: Eukaryota > Viridiplantae > Streptophyta > Pinopsida > Cupressales > Taxaceae > Torreya > Torreya grandis. The sequence goes on along the minus strand of JARHVA010000891.1, from coordinate 2,722,928 downwards.
GCATTGTCCCTCATAGGGGTTACAAAGACACTTGGATAAAATGTCCAAAGGATGTTAAATCAAGAGTCAATAAAGGACACGAGGACATTAATACATCTAATAAAAATAACATGATCATAACATCACACATCACCAGAATAGGTGTTGGTTGAAATACATCTAGTGTCTACACCCTGCATCTCACCCTTTTGCAATAAAATGAGATGCCCAGTAAAAAATCAAAAAAGTAAAAAAATTCAAAAAAATAGATTATTCATCTAATGGTGAAAATCAGTCTTATAGTGCCTTAGGTAAGTAACATGATGAAAACCAATTTTTGGTGTCATGGTAGAATAATTAATTATCCACATTGTACCTCAACACTTAGGGGCATGACCTATCCTTTTTCACCATCACACCCATTCATTTTCAATCCTATCCATATCATATCCCTCTATCTATATCACACATCCTATTATGTCAATCATCCCTTTCTAGTCTTGACCTTTGTAAGGACATGCAAGGTATCTTAATAAATGTTTTGGAAACATCTTGGCATATCCTCCAATGGACACTTAGGTAACTAAAACATCTACTTCTTTCATGATGTGGTCATTGACAATCCCTAGTCCATTATTCCTTGGACCTCATCCCCTTTTTCATATTACCCTCATATTTTTGTCTTCCCATCCATCATTGTATCCATATTCATCCTAGTTTCTAGGCTTGGTATTTCATTTTCTAGTAAACCCATATGTATAGTTTATATACATATTCTAAAAAACCCTAAAAATTATAAAATTTGAAAAAGCCAAAAATAATATAGGGTGTCTTATCTTATGCCTCAAACCCATAGTTTCATCCATCTCCATCACATCATAAACTAGCTCTAATACCATCCCATATATCCCTATCCCCATCCCAAATGAACATCTAATATCCATCTCATATTTTCCCATTCTTCATCCTTGGATACTATATTTCATCTTGAAACCAAATCTTGGTGATCACCCATCCCTCCATATCTTCCTTATCTTTTGACTAGGAATTATCAACATAGACAACCTTGTCAAAGAATTTAGTCTAGGACCCATCACTTCCCTATCATTTCTTCTCCATACCTAGCACCTATCCAATCATTATTTTGCTAGTATGGAAGGTATTTGAACCCATCATCTCCTAATATTCTTATTATATTGTACTAAATCTAGGTTTTATCTTTTGGTAACCCTTGGTCATCTATATCATCCAATTTTGAACACTTTTAGATTTGATTTCTAGGCTACACTAGTATCCAAACCCTCATCCCTAATCATCACACCTAATAATTTTCTTTTTGATCTCCCTATCCAAGTCCTTATCCTAATTATAATCCATATCCACATCCATATCCTTATCCAAGTATTAATCCTAATCATTATCATTAATCCATCTAAGTCTATCATATGTACATAATCACATCATAATCATCCTAGTCCAACCCATCACCCAGTCACTCATCCTATAATTTGACAAGATAGATACTTGTGTGTGTTGTTTGTATATTATTTGACTTGATTGTATGTCTTTTATCATGTAAATATTTGATTTTCTTTATATTTTGCATCTATGTTGCATTGATTGAGTCTATTTTTGTCCATTGGGATATGAATGAGGATTCTATGAGGTCACCAAATTTACAATACTACTTATGCATGCCCTTGAGGATGCAAATTTCACTACTTACCCATTTTTATACACTTTTTCAACATGTCCTCTTGGTCATATCTATATCATGGGGCATAATGTCAAGTGCCATATATATCAAATTTCTTAGACTATGATGAACCTAATGACATATGTGATGGATTGATCACCTATGCCCTCATCATCTATCTACTCATATAAATATCGACATCATTAATCTAATCCTCATCATTCATCTAACTAAAATCCATTATTTTCTTCTCTAATCACTCATAATAGTCCTCATCATCATTTTCTACTCTATCAATTATCATTTATCCCTAAGTCAGAACTACATCAGTATAAGGTCTTTCTAGACTAAGTAGTACTTGGACACTTTTTAGTGCCCAAAGATAGATTAGCCACTAGTTCCTATTTCCTCATCATCTATCATCACATCTCTCTCATATTTCATCATATTCACATCTTACATTAGTTGAATCCTTGAACTATAATACCAATCATTCGTCAACTAGTCTATTACTCAATCACCATCCTCACAATCATATCCATAGTATTTTTTTCAATCACCCACACCTATCAATTAGGCCCGACATATCATAACATTCATCTTTTATTCCATTAGTTATCCATCATCACTGATTGGTTAATTTATCAATTATCACATTGATTCATGTGTCTATACTAGGGGCATCATCACTACTAAATATATTATGGCTCATTGATATGATGCAAGGACACCCAATTATTCTACTTTATCTTTTGGTCACTTGATCATATCATTTATTCTCCCTCTTCCCCTTCCTCATAGTACTCATCTGTAACTTTGAGCTACACCTATCATTAATATTATCAAATCATCATCTTATCCTAGACTATAGCTCTCTCTTACATGGATCCTTTCTTGGGATACATCTAAAGCTTATGGCCTTTTAATATTATAATCATCATGTTATGGTTGATTCCCCCTTTGGATGTGTCGACAACTATGACAAAGTCATCTCTACTCCTTGTGCACATGTCTTTACCAGGGGTAGCATCAATCTATAGCTCACTTCTCACATCAAATTTATTAATCTTCTATATCACATTTGACATCCCATCACTTCATCTATACATCTCATGCCACTCATCATTTCTTCTTTTGAGTGGCCATTCATCTCATTCTTCCCCACATGTCCCCTTAAGGGGGTATCATAGTCAATAATATCACTTCCACTAACATCATCTACTAAAATTCATCCATGACATGGTATTTATTTGAAATACCATTACTCCTTTCACTTCACTCCACTAACAATGACCTTTCAAATAGGTCATAGTCACTAACATCATCTAATAAAATTCATCCATAACATGGTTTTTATTTTAAATGACATTACTCCTTCCACTTCGCTCCACTTGTAATTCCATTTCATAGAGGGTAAAAATGTATGCATCTAAACTCACTCACCTACATTATCATCACTAATATTCATATTAGTCGACATTAATTATGCTCATCTCATTTAAATCTTGCTAATTTATCTCCCCTTATTAGTCATTCATATAACATCCCCTTCAATATTTATTCATCCACTAACCTTAATCCTATCCCACTTCTTCATTAATTCTCCAAATCATTTATTTATCCCATCCTAATCTCCACTTACCTATTATTTGATAGTTTTAAATTCCCAATGGATCACCTACTAGCCTATGCCTAGGCTATCATACACCCTTAGTCCCTAATCACCTACCTAATCCCTATCTAATCCATCCCTAAGCCTAATTAATCCATAAGAGGATTATATAATTGGAAGATTATATAATCCTCTATATTCTTACCCCTCATCTCTAGAAGCCTCCAAATATAGAGGCTTCCAAGGAATTTTAAATTCCTTTTAATCCTCAACCCCTGATCTCCCTCATCTAACTTTGATTCTCATCCATTTATTTCTCCCTCTAAAATCTATTTAAACAACCTCATCCCTCCATGGGAGATAACTTATGAATACTTTAAGCCTTCATGTCCATAATATCGAAAAGAAATAAAGTAAGTAATCCATGTCCAATTATAAATCTATCAATCCATGAATCAATAATCCATTATCAATCCTTGATCAATGAAAATAATGTCAAATTTTTTAGTCTAAGGTAATCAATCCAATCTCATCCTCTTTTTTCTTTTTTTTTATCATGGTTTAAATCGTATGGATTTAGGATTTTAGTGTATATTTGAATGGTTTATTCATCTATTTGCATTTGGTCTTTATGGCTCTAGATCTTACCTAGGTAGTTTGGATTTTTGAGTTTGAATTAGATAGTTAATCCATATTGAGCTCAAATTACTAATACAACATTAATGATATTAATGTTATTGACTAATGATTAGCATAAGAATTTTATGCGTAGGAAATAAACTTGATTTTATACCAAGTCAATAAAGGTGGTTTCATTGATAAGTGATAAAAGGAAACATCATTATATTAATGCTAACTAAGGTTGAATTATTATTATCATCAAACAATGATTATGTTATTTGACTAGACAAAATTTTGGTTTTTATGTAATATGTAATGACTTGTGTGAATTTTTGTAATTAGTTGAATTTTCATAAGGAATTATAATGTTTGATGATCTTATGTGAAGTCAATGCAATGAATGAATACATTTATACATGCATAGCTCAATGGATTTTTCTAGAGTCAATGTTAACATGTATATCTTGAAGGTGTTAATATAAAGTTAGTTTATTTGTTAATGATGGAACATTTGATATTATTAGGGTTAAATTTGCATTGAATTAGTGTTAAATTAAAAATCTTAAAAAAATAATATCTCTATTTGGTTTGCATGGAAAAATAGGTAGTGCACTTTGAGTTGGTTAATCATGGTGGAATGTGAGGAGAGTTCTATAGCGTGAATGAGCATGCAAATGAATAAAATGAAATAAGGGGAGGCCATGGAGGACATAGTTAATAGAAAAAAATTTGGGGAGAGGATTTAAGCTTGTAGAGTAAGAAAAATTTGAATTATTGGGATTGGCATTAGAGGTTTCCTTACTAGGTCAGTTTTGCTCTAAGATTCATATGTTGGTTATGATGATTATAGTAATCAAATATTTATGGGTTTTCATTTATTAGTGTTTTTAAATTATTTTAGAGGGATAAATTATGGGCCTTGTGGATGGATTGACCATCCATAGAACCTATCATATAACCCCTAACCCTGGTTAAATTGCTATAGATTATGAAACCCTCTTGCTATGCACACTAGAATATTAGAAAACCCTATAAGGGATTAGCAAATTCTATGTTGTGTTCAATTTAAAAACTTGATATTACTATTTAAACTAACTTTGTGATAGGATTATGAGGGAACCCTAGGTGAAACTTAAGGGCATATATTCTTGTTTTACCATGGTTTACACCAAAATAATGTTGTGATTATCTTTTTACTATATTATTTTTCAAAGTTACAATATTATACACTAGTCAAGATTAATCAAGGCTAAAAATAGGATTATTTTGTGATTCCTATTTGAGAAACAAAATGTAATCAATTATAAACCTGGAATTAGGGGTGATTGGGTATTAAATTAATTTGGTTGATTTGAATAAAATTTGGGTTATTATTATTATTATTATTATTATTATTATTATTATTATTATTATTATTATTATTATTGTTATTATTATTATTATTATTATTATTATTATTATTATTATCATCATCATCATCATCATCATCATCATCATCATCATCATCATCATATAGGGGTACATATATACACCCTTCAAAACTTAATGATGTGGGGTATATATACATATCAAGGGGTGTGTGTGTGTGTGTGTGTGTGTGTGTGTATTCATATATATATATATATATATATATATATATATATATATATATATATATATATATTCATATATATATATATAGTCATATATACATATATATATATATATAGTCATATATATATATATATATATATACATATATATATATATATATATACATATATATATATATACATATATATATATATATACATATATATATATACATATATATACATATATACATATATATATATATATATATATATATATATATATATATATATATATATATATATATATATATATATGAATAGTCAAATAAATGTTATGGCATTTTATTTGATGGTTATGAATCGACTTAAGCTTGTGTATAAAATTTGGAAGTCGACTAGTTTGTAGTATGAATGAAATGTAAATGACCCTAGTTATTTAATAAGACATAGAATGAATATAGATTACCTTTGGGATTTCAGTGAGTTTGGAGATTATATAAATTATGATTTGACAAAAATGAGTTAGCAATTTAATTTGAACTATATAAATTATAGTTAGTCGATTTATTCTTTGGACTATACATTGAAGACTTTAATTAATGGATTGTTGATTGTTAGATATAAACTTGAATGAGATCAAAATAACTTGTTTGTGTATAACTATAGGCTATATATATATATATATATATAGGTGTATGTATATACACCCTTCAAAACTTAATGATGTAGGGTATATATACATACCAAGGTGTGTATATATATCACTGTATATATATGAACATTCGAATAAATCTTATGGCATCTAATTTGATAGTTATGAATCGACTTAAGATTATGTATAAAATTTGAAAGTTGACTAATTTGTAGTATGAATGAAATGTAAATGACCCTAGTTATTTAATAAGACCTATAATCACTATAACCTACCTTTGGGATTTCAGTGAGTTTGGAGATTATATAAATTATGATTTGGAAAAAATAAGTTAGCAATTTAATTTGAACTATATAAATTATAGTTAGTCGATTTATTCTTTGGACTATGCATTGAAGACTTTAATTAATGGATTATTGATTGTTAGATATAAACTTGAATGAGATAAAAATAACTTGTTTGTGTAGAACTATAGGTTATTTTGTATGAGTCATTTATATGGTTAATATTCTCACAATGTTCTCGATATTTTAGATGTAGGTAGCTACGTAGATAATATTTAAACATTATATACAAGGAATTTGAATAGGTTTTTAGACTGGTTGATTATGTCTTTCAAATCATTTGAATTGGTAAAACTTGTTTGATGTGTACTAATTGATAAATGAACATATTTTGTGTTTATATGGTCAAAACACTAAATAAAGAATTGTTTCGTATTATGAAAATATGTGATAAATAATCTGAAGTATATATATCAATGTACATATATGTATTAAGTGTTGGATGTGTTTTTAAATACTTATGTGATGGTTGTTGTTTAAGTTCAATACTAAATCATTTTAGTTATTTGAATTTTTAATTTAACAAGTGAATTATTGCCTAGATAACTAAGTGTATGCATTTGATATTATATGAGACACTCATGGAGATTGTGGACAAAATACTAAGTCCATATAGAGTATATCATATTTACAATGTATATATAGTTGCATGTTTATATTATTTATTCATTTAAATATACATATTTGAGTATATATTTAATATATACACATATAGTATACATGGATAGTGTGACTTAGTTCTTACACACACACACACACACACACACACACACACACACACACACTTGGTATAATACTTAAAAATATAGTAAGTAAATTATATATGGGTGTATTTTGATTATCTTGGCTGATTTTTGAGTGTGTATGACTACTTTGGGAAAAAATTTATATATACATGAAGTAGTTGAAATTGAATACTTGAAATTTTGATCTGCTGTGTTAAAATGAGCTTATTTGAACGTACTTTTAGTAAATTATTTCTAAGTTGTGATTTAATGTTATTAAATAGATGAAATAACATTTGAGTTACATGTTGTTAGTGAGTAACTTGTAGTCTAAATATAAGTTTTATCAGGATGGTATGTTTATACTAAGGACTATTTATAATTTTATTTATTATTCTATAACAAGTAAGATGATTATTAGATTTATTACATTACATTTTATGGACTAAATGTAAGTATTTTATATTTTTTTACTTAGCGTATTTTATTATTTACTAATAGGAAATATTTTAATTGAATCTATTGGTTTTTATATTATTATATAATTAACCAAATATTTCATTTATGACACTAAATAAGTAATGGATGGATTACATTGGCTTAATTAGTAACATTAATGAAAGATGAGGTGTAATCCAATTGAGTGGTGCATATGAAATTGATTGATCCTATAGATCATTAACTATTGAAAACTTTAGTCAATGTAATGTTTATAGTTAAACATTGTAATTTCATGTGTTTAATAAAGTTTACATATTTATATGATATCATGTTAGAATGGATTTCTTTATGGTATACATCATGTATTATTTATTTTATAACACACAGGTTCTAGTTTGTCACTCTATATTCTAGCACCATTATTATCTACCCATATTTGAAGGGAGAGCCATTCCCTTTTTGGGACATAGTGTGATGGATCAATGGTCCATGTTTGGTGTGACAAAACATGCAGATGATACTCTCCATTGCTAGATGGTGGAGCCTAATCTTATTTTAATGCAGAATTCTTGACAGGAGGGTGTGGGGGGACAACTCCCCCCAATAGGGTCGCCATGGGGGTCCAGGAGGGGTGGTGGCCTATTTTGGAGTGCTCTCCTTGGTGGGGGTTTGGGGGCAGTGCCCTTGAAGAAAGTTTTTGTGAAAAATGCATTATAAAATATTGTAATTTCATAGTTAATATGGACCATTTACTATTAGGTTATAGATATAATGGTAGAAATTAAGTTAGTGCATTTTTTCCATAATTTGTAACCCTTCTTTGATATGAGGGCATTGTAATCAGGTGAAAAAAGAGAGATAGTGAAGAGTATATTATATTGGATGTATTATAGGTTTTTCACTTCATTTTTTGGACTAAATAATAAGAAGGTTTGACAATTTATGTGTGGATATAGCCCATATTGGGTGAAACACGTTAAATCTATGTCTTTATTCTGTTGTCTTTTCTAAATTTTAATTTTGTTTTTATTTCATTATTATTTCTCTACATCCTATATTATTAACATCCCTCCAAGCAATAGTACTACACTTGATATTACAAATAGATACTTGAGTCATGGAGACTCATGATCCGTGGAGCTTTATATCATTATATTATTCTTTATTAAGGAATTATTTATTGATGAAACTATACTATTTATTCATTTGTACATCTACAATAGTGGCTATAATGTTGTATCAGCCATGGCTAAAATTTTATAGTTACATTAATGAAATAAATACAGTCTTTATTGTTTATTTAACATTATTTACATTTTGATATATCATTATCATGGTGTTCATTAGCTAAATAGATTAGATATAAACCTTTTAGGGTTAACTACAATAATAAATTTAGTTAAATATCACTTAGTTAGATTTCTTTTGGTAAAATCTATTAGATGAATATGTGTATTAAAAAAATTACTCTATTCCAACAAAAACTAATGGGATTGTTACAATGTATACTTGTACTATTTATTGTAAATATTATAGTTATAGTAGTTGGTTGTATACTTTTGTATCAGTTGTGATGTATACTCCAACAATGGCATATTTTTAATTTGTGTAATTCTATTACTATTCTATGATTTACTTGTGAAATCAAACCCATGTTCATTATAGTGATCTTTAATTAAATGAATCATATGATCGACCATACAGTTAAACAATAGTTTATTTATTGATGTATTTAGTTTAAGATCATTTATACTTGGAATTGTGAATATAATTTTTTAATGAGTTAATTGGTTTCAAAAAATTAGTTAGCCTAATTATAGTATAAACCCGAGGGATTATTATAGGATTATTTGGTGTGAGTGGCAATAAAATAGGTGGACTGGCGAGATATTCCTTAAGATGATCAAATTCCCCCTAACACTCTTCATTCCTAGATAAAGTAATTCCCTTATTTAGTAAGTGTGTAAATAGATGGAATTTTTTTACCAACTATGATTTGAAGTGCTAGATTGATTGGATTTTGCATTGTAAATTGTAGAGATGCTTCAAGGTTGATGTTAGAAGTATTTTGGTAATGGTTTGGACTTTAGCTGGATCAACTTCAATGCCCTTGTGAGAGATAATGAATCATAAAAAGTTGATAAAAGTTATGAAAAATACATAGTTATTTGGATTAATATTTATGTTGTACTCACAAAGTCTCTTCAGGATTCTTTATAGTATAGCTAGATGATTGATAGTTTTTTTTTACTAAGATGTCATTGACATAGACCTTAATGATGTCATGAATCATATCATGGAAAATCACTATCATGGCTCACTGGTAAGTGGATCCTATATTATTAAGTCCAAAATACATCACCATAACAAAACATTCCCTGTGGAGTAGTGAAAATTATATTGTGTTGGTCGTTCAGTGTAATTCTGATTTGGTTATACCTTGAAAAGCCATCTATAAGAGAAATAATTTCATATCTAGCTATTTAATTGAATATCATTTCAATTTTAGGTATAATAATGCCATATTTTGGGAAGGGTTTTTTAATATCCTTAAAATAAGTGTAGATTTTGATTCCTTCTTATTTCTTGCTCATGGGCACAATGTTTGAAATCTAGTCTAAATAGTCAATCGGCCAAATGCATCTCATGTCTAAGAGTTTCTCCAACTCTTTCTTGACTAGCACAATAATAAGAGGATACATATTTCATAGATTATACTTAATAGGTTTGGCATAAGGATGTATAATGAGATGGTGTATAACTTAGGTGGGGTCCAAACATAGCATGTATGAATAGGCCCATACAATTATGTCAACAAATTTACTCAAAAGGCATGTAAAAACTTCACATTCATCCTTAGTGAGGGACACACCTAGTTTGATCCACTTTGTGTCCTCTAGAGTCCCAATATTAACCTCTGAAGTATCTTCCATAAGAAGTGTAGAACCATCTTTAAAAATAATCAACAAAGAGGTAAAATGGTTAGCAATGGCAAAGTAATCTAGCGAGACTGGCTCATCTAATTCTCCCAATTAGGATGAATCAGAATCTCTTGATGCTAGTAAATACCATAAAACAAATACTTTGGGCACACTTGAACATTATGTGAAAAATATTATTTGTCATCGATATTGATCTTGGATCCATAAATAGGATTTGGACTATAGGTCCCATATGCTTCATAGGAAGAAGAGTGAACATCCCCAGCTAATGGGATAAAAAACTAGTTTTAACCAAGAGACTTGCCTTTTTATTTACATTTACCCTAGTCAAAAATAACCTCAAAGAGTTTTTCAATTTTATACCTCAATGTTTTATTTTATTTTTATTTTTGTCAAGTTCACCCTCTCTCTAAAATAGGCAACAAGATCCAATCTAATAGAAAATACTTGCTTGTGATCTCCAAGAGAAATGTGATTCTTTAATCCTAGAAATTTACATATGGCCTCATCATTTTCAAACTCATCCAATGGAATTGTTGAATCTTGTAAATCCTATTATATCAACTATGGGTGATAAATGGTTATTGTTAAAGGTTTATAAATAGGGTTAATGTTACAACTGGCATAGGGGTTAAAAAATTTATATTTTTAGGGTCATCATAGATCTATAATTAGACCCTACATCATTGTTGGCATTGTCTTCACTAGTAAATGGTGTTAAAACATGAATAAGGTATGCAGGTTCACCTCTATGTAGTTTAAATATAATACCATAGGTTCCATTATACTTGGCCATTGATACTAGCTTAATCATTCTTTAATGATGTAATCGTAGGGCTCTACTTCCATAAACTAGGTGATCCATAACCTAGTTAGGAATAAGATACTTTGCACTTTATTAATAGTCAGCTAACTCATTAGTGCAAATCCATGAATCATATTTGGCTAATAGGTCTTGTTTGAGGCCAGAGGCTAATTTGAAAATAATGAGTTTGTTGAGCTAAGATTTTCCCTTGGTTTGCCACTCCATGAGAGTGGTTTGGCCTTGGGTCTCCCATAAGATTTAGGATTATATGGAAACTAAGAAATATGACCTTTTTTAGTTATATAGAAGTGATTGGAAATGTCTAGTGGAGGTATAGATGAGGTAGAAGCTAGGTTGTCTAGGTCAATGTAATCAGATTCTAGTCTTGATTTAATAAATTTTTATTTATTCCTATTTCTTTGTTAGATATGGGTATAGGATTCATGACAAATTTATATTTATATCTCTTATACTTGACCTTGAGACATTTACAATACCGATATGGCTAGAGATCAATAGGTATAGTTGTTGACCAAATTTGATCCTATAGGTCAAATTAGGACCCCTATAAGTAAAAACTTATTTTTAGGTGTTTTATGGATATTTTATTATGTAATAGGGTGTATTATAGGTATTTTTATCTCATTTAATGCTATATTATCCTTTGTCTTAGTCATTTTAATCTATATGCCACTTTGAGTCATTTAGAAAGATTTTAGGGGTCATAAATGCAAGTGGCATGGTTTTCAAGGCATACAAGTGTCATAATTTCATTTTAAACATCCAAGAAGTCAGATTATCTATCATTAATGTCAATATAATCTAATGTTTTTTGTTTATTTAATTGGATATCAAGTAATCAACTAAAAAAGGAGGAGTTTGGCACTTTTATAGACAATGAGGGAAGGTGACATGTGGGATAAGGTCATAAAATGAATATTAATCTTAATTAAACTTATTTCCATGATTTAAATGATCTAAAATTTCTAAATTAAAGATAAAAACATTATGGTCCTTATTTGCCCTTCTAGACACACATAAGTGGTTAGTAGGTTTATGCTTGGTACGGACAGTTGGAGAGGTTTCAGGTGAAATGCCTTTGGGAGGTGAAATTAAAATAAAAGAGATCCATTTTAATAAAAATATTTTTAATATTGGTTAACCATGATTTATGAACCATTTCTAACAAGTTGAATGTGTTTTTCTTCTCATTATTTCCTATACCCTATAGGTTTTTATCTATTTTAGATAACTCTGGACAATATAGCTGGTGATGTTGAATTTAGATAATGTTTAATCTCTCCATAGATGATATCCATTCTTGGTTTCATGTTTCATGATGTTTTTAAGGGAAAATTAGTTTAGGTTGCATGTGAATGCGCCATTCTATGTTACAGGTAGTTTTTCACCATTTTCAAGATCTTCATGCTTTGATCATGGTTTTAGAGGGTTGTGATAGATTTATTTCAATGTTATAAATGATTTTTTGATTCCATTCTCCTTCAATCTCACCTCTAGATAAATATTCCATGAGTTTATAATCATATGCAAGAAACACAGTTAGGTAGTCATGAAGGTACATTTACAAGCATCTTTATATAAGGATATCACATTGAAAATGGGGTTTGAAAGCTTGATTAAATATTTGAAACATCCTAATGTTTCATTTCAACATCATGATAAATATATCAAGTGACTATGAAAGCAAATCCTTTAAACACATGGACCATTTCACATATACTACCTACATACCATTCAAGGTGTACACACAGGTATCTCATGATGATGTCATGATGGAATGAAAACCTTAGTGGTGTTTTCAAAATATTTAAGGTGTGAAGAGTCCATTTAAAGTTATTGAGATATATTTAAAACTCATTGAAGAACTATATCCCATGCTCACTACCCAATTCTATATTATTACATGTACACGAAAACATCCACCTACAGGTGGCATTAGTAGAGCATGAAAATACTCTTATGAAAGAGTTGAAATAAGTGGTGTAATACTCCTTAAGGATTTATTATGTTGAAATGATAATGGTGGACTTATTTTAAGTGTTATATGGCTATGAAAATTTTAAGATCACCTTCGATAAAGAAGTGATTAAGTTCTAGGACATAATCCCTAAAATGTGAAAATAGAGAACCTCACCATTTTGTGGATGGCATACAACAAGGTTGACACTTCTTTTTATTCATCTTGATGACCTTTTATTCAATCATACATATATTATAAGACTCTATAAATTTTTATGGGTAGATGATCAATTGATATTGGGTGTTTTGAGGCCCAAAGTTGTGCTTTTATGCACTAAATCTAGGAGGTTTTATCTATAGGTTTGATCCTAAAAGAGCCCTCTTCATCCAATGTTTCAAAACTAGACAATGACAACATATGTGAATGGTTCCAAATGATTAAAGTTAAATTTATGATATAATATATCATTAGGAGGAGATTATAGGTGGTGTTTTGTTTCTCATACACACCTATAGGTGTCCCACCATTCATGAATGCACACCTTCAACTGACTGTAGGAGCATACAATCTAACATAGAAGCTTGAAAATGAAAAAAAAAATATTGGTTATTGAAATGTGGGTTCCAATTGAATCTAAAAGAGATTATAATACTCCCAAGGAATATGTGACATAATTTTAAAAGGGTAATGTGTAGTTATAGGTCCTTTTACTCTAAAATAAGTCAACCACTATTGACTATTACAAACAGTGAACAAGAAATATTATTTTGAACATTTATATAGCTTGGTTATGAAGAAAATATGCCAAAAAAATGTCAAATTACCATAATAAACTCTAATTTCAACCAAATTATCATTATCAAGCTTGATCATATAGGACTACCTACAGGTGTCCTTTCAAAATAGAGACATAATTAGGAAATTATACATGGTCTTGTGAGTTCAAGTGTATGGAAGGGTACATGAGAGGTTGGAGGGATAAATGAAGAATAAAATACCTTCATTGTTGTCTTGATATCCTTTTTATACCCTCATGATATTGAAATAATGTAGATAAAATACTCTATAATGTAAAACACAATCTATATGGTAGAAATCCTACACATAGTCTACCTTTTAGGGGTCTATTTTAGGTTTTAGAAGAGTTGAGGGGCCAAATGACCTGAAAAAAGGATATAATTTGGTATGGTTCATATTTTTCACTTGGATGGAATCTTCCAAGACTCAATTTTTATGATAAAATAGGGTAAGTGCTATTTTTGTTTCTCAAATAGAGGGCACTCCCTTTATGTGCAAAACGTACATTCTTGATGAAAGAAGGTGAAATGATGGACCAAAATAACATGGGACATTTCAAGGTGTAAAAGGTTAGATGACATATACACTAACATGGAATAAATTTGACATAAGGATGAAACTTAATAAGGAGGTCTAAACCCTCAGAGGTGCAAACAAGCATGTTAAGCAAGGTTTAGGACTAGAGTTCAAAAGAGAGGACACATTCAATTATAGAATGAGATAAGATTTATAAATAGTTGGAACATGTTTATAAGATGAATTTGGATATTTATGATCTATTGTAATGTATTTAATTTATAATGAAATCCACTTTTGGCTCAGAGCTACATCAGATTCAAGGAGTTTATGGAGGTTAACGGAGTTATTAAAATTTGAATTTGTGGAATTTTTCTTTAATTCCAATGTCTAACCTTCATGAACAAAGATTAAGGGAAAAAATGGCCTAAAACCCTTGAAAACCCTAAATAAGGATCCAATTTAGAAAATTAGTTTGGAGTAATATCCAAGTAGGGTGAAATGACCATGAAAGTGATTGATCCTTTTAGAATACTCTCTTTGGATCCTCCCCATCCTTTTTACTATATATAATTATTTGGATGGAGTATAAAATATGGTATTTTTGATAATTTTATACATTATGTAGGTTCTAAGAGGTTTAAAGAGATGAAATAAACTTTATAAGAAATATTGAGACTTAAAATAAATCCCCATGTCCATTTCATGCCTTGTAAACACTCTTAAGTGTGCCTAATAGAGCTCTCATCTCATCCAATCTGAACTAACATAGTGAACATGATAATGAGAAGGGTGAAAATCTTCAAGTAAATTGATTTTAAGGTGTGTCTAATGCCTCTAAGGACATGTAGGGTACTTCAAAGTGTCATCCACTCATTTTTACTAGTTTTCATGGAAAACTAATGCCTTTTTGGAAGCTAGGTATGCAAGGTGTGTGAAAGAGGAGTTTTTGTAAGTGCAGGCACTAATGTCTCACTTTCAAAGGATTAAAAGTGGTTAGGAATGAATCCAATGTATTGAGAATCATTTATAAAACCCTTATCTCTCATACCAATAATGATACCTATACCTAGTTAGTTTTTGGATGTTTAAATAGTGATGAATAATGAAGGTATTTTTTTGAACTAGCAAAGGGAATTTCATGCCACATTTCAAGAGTTTCATGAATTAGGGTGACACTTGTACTTCTTAAATTTGTATGATCAATTTCACTTTCCCTTCTAATGCAAAAGTATCTCATTTTATTATCTTGACAAGTGTCCTTTTTACCTTTGGACTTATTTCTTCTCCTCTCTCTCTTAAGTTCTATAAGAGCTAGCCATTTTGGCCTTTGTAAATCATGATCCAAATAAATATGGTAAAGCCCTAATCATTTACATATCATGGATCAATAAATACTACTAATTTTTATTTCTTCCATGATTAGTAATAGTATGTTCCCTTGAATTATTTATCTTTTTCATGTGATGACTATTGTTTCCTAAACATTATTGTCTCATTGGCCCACCTATTTGCAGCTTGAAATCTTCTTATTTTAGGTCATGTGAACTATTTTATGATGTGTCAAGGTTGAGTGAGTTAGAATATTAAAATAGTGCCATTATAGTCCTCTTGTCTAATCTTATTATACTAAACATTCATCACAACCTCACAATGAAACATTGATGTGAGAAGATTTAGATTGGAGAAGTGTATGTTTAGTTAGTCTGTTGGTCTCATGTGTGACATATAGCTAGTTGATAGTCATAAATAAATTTGGTGTATCACCTCCTTTAAGATATTTGATTTTAGCTTTCTCTCAATTTTCCCTCATAATCATAGGTGTAGTATTGATCTACAAGTGGTACATTAAGGGAGTTATCCCTATCTAGAGATTCACCTCGTTCTTAGGCTACCCATAACCTATATGTGTTTCAATTGTGCCACTTGGATGAGGAGAGCTGATAAATCTCCTCAAAGGCTATAAATCCAAGTGATAATAGTTTTTTGGCATGCTCGGTAGGACTTATTGTCTAACAAGTTAAAATATTCATAGTGTTATCTTTCAACACATCATCCTTTGGAGGCATTTATCCAAGCATCAATGGCGAATCTAAAGTTACATAAATTGGTCGAGAATACCAAGTTTCCCTTTTGAATATTTTTGGTAATATTTTTATTTGTTTTCTTGATTCCCAATGAAGTTCCTTGGCTAGCTTTGGTGTTGAGTACTATTTTACATAGGTTGGTGAGACATCTCAAGCTTATGACATTCCCTATCAACCTTTGTATGATTCTTATCAGCCTTGGTATGATACCTATAAACTCCAAAATGATCCTTATCAACCTTGTTATGAGTTTTATCATCCCTACAATCAGCCTCCTCAATGTCTTGCTTTTCCTAGTCAACCTAGTCACTTCTCTAATCAGTCCATTTCTACTTTCAAGAAAAATCTCATAGGTTATGAGAAGCACATGATATATTATGATATAATAAAGGGACATGTTTAAGATTTTCATAGTAATTTCATTCATAATGTGAGAGATGAATTAGATCTGGTTAAAAAAGAGTGGGAACCTATTGATAGAGCAATTTGGAAAAGGCTCACAAGTGAGATGCTAGATGTGGGTGGCTTAATTGCATCTTTAGAAGATAGGCTAAGAATTCATGAGGATTAGCATAAAAAAGTATATAAAACCTCATATCCACCTCCCTAAGATTTTTATCAGTCCTACTTGACCCCTACTTATGAACCCAATTAAACTTTTGAAAGTCATCTATTTCCCAATCAACTAAAAGAGAGAGTTGGAAAGACAAACCTTATTTTTGAAGCAAATCTTGATAGGAAGATTGAGTTATCTAAAAAGTATATGAAATAATCCATATGATCAACAAAGTAACTAGAGTCTAAGCTATCATTTCCCTCTCCCATTACATCCCCACCTCAAGATAAGACCTCTAGATATGAAATCCCAAGTTGGATATAAGGTGGATAATCCAAGCCTAAGGAGATCCCAATTTTATTAAACACTTCATCCAATCATAAAATTACATCACTAACTCAAGAAGAGACTCATAATCCTAACATCCTAAGATGGAATAAGGTAGTGGTATCATGGGGAAGAAAGGGGATAAAAGCCTTGATAAAGAGTGTGAAGTTGAGAAAGAGCTTGATCCTATGCAAGCCCCTCCCACCCTTCCTTAAGAAACCTCGTGTTTTCCATATCAGCCCTCTTGTACTCCTTATCCTCATGATGATACATATAAACCTTGAGAGATACTTTTACAAGATAATGTAGCTAAGAAAATTGAATATTTAGAGTCAATAATGAATTTTTTGAGCTCAAGGCGTGATGGAAGGTTTAGAGCCAAATGAAGATCATATGCCTAAACACACCCCATCTAACCCTCCTAAAGAGAGTGATCAAGATGAATCAAATGCAAATGAATTGATTTTCAAATAAAAGGAAGAAAACCAAGCTATTTTATCCCAAGGTCTGCCTTCCCTTCCTCAAGAGCTTCCAAAAGATCCCCTATAATTCATTCTCAATCTAATTTTGAGTCATATGTTCCACCTCCACCCACTAGTTCATCTTACTCTCAACCCATCACCATTTACCTTGATGGACCTATGGTATGGAAACCTAAAGAGGATTATTTGGTTGATAAAAAGTCAAAAATCTTGCTTGATAAAAATACAACTCCTTGGCAGCCTCATTGGGCGAAGTCACCTGATTTCAAGATGCCTAGTCTTGGCATCACCAAAAAGGAGAAAGAGATTTCAGATATTTCTAATTTGAGAAGCAAAGTCAGGTTATGGTAGATAAAATACAACTTTAAATCCCTCAAGATGTCCTAAATGTTGAGGAAGAGGTGAGTCCTTGTGGTGAGTCTTCTTGTTGTGTTGATAATGAGGAATGCCTTCCTTGTGTCAAAGAAGAAATATTGGATGAATTCATGTTGGATTATAAATAATAGGATGAAGGAAATTCTCTTGTTGTTCTCCTCCATGATTTTAATCAAATATAATATGAGGACTTATGGTAGTAGTTTGAAAACATTTGTAATGAGTTTTAGTCTCTGAAGGGGTCTACAACTTCCTTAGAGCTTATTACCAGTGATGGTAAGAAAGATGACATTTTTCAAAATGTCATAGATGAGTTAGAGAAAGGTTCACCTCAGATTTTGGAGTTAAAAAAAATATTCTATTAGCCTCAATATTATAAGGAACAAGAAACTAGTCCTCTTAAAATCATGCCTACAAAGAAGATGAAAGTTGATCATGAGATGAAGAGTGAGCAACAATATGAGGTATTTGTAAAATAAAAACAAGAATACATTTACATTTTACACCTATTTTAAGATGGTCTAATTGATATCATAGCAAGTGAAGTGCCAAAAAATAGGTATAATCTATCAAATATCCAATCTAAAGAACAACATGCTTGGCACTATGATTCATCTCATGAAGAAAGAGATCCATAGAGCTTTCATTTTAATCTTGGAAAGGGAGGTATGATTAATTGTTAGTTGTACATAGTGGTTTATTTTTTTGATTTCCCTAAGTGTTTTAATCATATGTGTGTGTGTCTTGTTAGTTTGTTTGCTTTGTTTTATGTGTCCTTCATTATGTGTTATTGAGGTAATCAATTGGTATTATCTTGATCAAATCTTGTTGTCAGTGGTAAAATTCCTCTTGTTGTGTTTCATACTTATATGACTCCCTAATCCCAATGAATTGATAAGGCTATTGATCTTTAGTATAGAAGGCATACTACTCCTATGAATCACTAATTTGTTGACCAAATTTGACCCTACAAGTCAAATTGGGACCCTTATAGGTAATAACTTATTTTTAAGTGTTTTGGGTTTATATTATTATGTCATAAGGTTTATTATAGGTATTTTGATGCCATTTAATGCTATATTAGCCTTGGTCTTATTTTAATATATATGTCACTTTGTGTCATTTAGAAGGCTTTTAGGGGTCATAAATGCAAGTGGAATGATTTTAAAGGTGTCAAAATGTCTTTATTTTATTTCAAATGTCAAATAAGTTATATTCCCTATCAGGAATGTCAATCTCATCTAAAACTTGTAGGTTATGTAACTGAAGATCAAGTAATCAACTAAAAAAGTAGAACTTTGGCACTTGTACGACCTATGAGGGAAGGTGACACATGGGAGAATGTCATGGAATGAATATTAATATTATTAAGACTTATTTCCATGCTTGAAATAATTTATAAGTTCCAAATTCAAGATAGAACCATTCTACTCCTTTTTTGCTCTTCTAGACACACAAAAGTGGTCAGTAGGTTTATGCTTGGTACAGACAGTTAAAGAGGTTTCAGGTCAAATGAATTTGGGAGGTGAAATTAAACTAATATATCTAAATTTACATAAAAATATTTTAAATATTTGTGAACCATGATTTATGAACCATCTCTAACAAGTTGAATATGTTTTTTTACTCACTGTTTCTTGTACCCTATAGATTGTATTTTATTTTTGATAATTCTGTATAATATAGTTGGTGATATTGACTCTAGATGATTTTTAATCTATCCTAAGCTTCTAATCATGATTTTTTTCATGTTTCATGATTTTTTTATGGGAGAACTAGTTTAGGTTTCAAGTGCATACACCATTCTATGTTACAGGTAGTTTTTCACCATTTTTAGGATATTCATGATTTGATCATGGTTATAGAGGATTGTGGTAACTTAATTTAAATTTTATAAATGTTATATTTATTCCCTTATCCTTTAATATCACCTATATAGAAACATTCCATGAGTTTGCAATCATATGCAAGAAACACAATTAGGCAGTCATGAAGGTACATTTAAAGGCATCTTTATAAAATGATATCATGTTGAAAATTGGGTTTGAAAGCTTGATTAAATATTTGAAACATCCTAATTTTTCATTCCAACATCATTATAAATATATCAAGTGACTATAAAATCAAATCCCTTAAACACATAGGCCATTTCACATATACTGTTTGCATACCATTCAAGGTGTACACATAGGTATCTCATGATGATGTCATGCTGAAATGAAATCCTTATTGGTTTTTTCAAAATATTTGAGGTGTGAAGATTCCATTTGGAGTTATAGATATAGGTTTATAACTCATTTTAGGATTATATCCCATGCTCACTACCCAATTCTATATTACTGCTTGTACATGAAAACATCCACCTACATGTGGCATTAGCAGAACATGAAAATACTCTTATGAAAGAGTTGAAACATGTGGTGTAATCCTCATAAAGGAATTAGTATGATTAAAGGTTAATGTTGGAATCATTTTAAGTTTTATATGGATATGAAAAGTTAATATCACCTTCTAGTAGGAAGTTACTAAGTTTTGGGACATAACCCCCAAAATGTGAAATAGAGAACCTCACTATTTTTTGGATGACATACAATAAGGTTGCCACTTCCTTTTATGTATTATGATGACCTTATATTGAATCATTCATATAGGCTAAATAATCTACAAATTTTTATGGGAATATGATCAATAAAGATTATTTTCTTGGAGGCCCAAATTTTTGATTTTATGCACTAAATCCACGTAGTAGTATCTATAGATTAGATCCTAAAAGAGCCCTCTTCACCCAATGTTGAGAAAATAGACCATACCAACATAAGTGAATGGGTAAAAATGTTGAATGGATATTTATGATCTAAAATATCATCAATAGGAGATGATAGGTGGTTTTTTGTTTCCCATACACACCTGCAGGTGTCCCACCATTTGAGTATGCACACCTATAGTTGACTGGAGGAGCATATAGTCTAAGATAGAAGCTTCAACATGAAAACACCAATATTGGTTATTGAAATAGGATTCCAAGTGACTCTAAAAATATCATAATACTCCCAAGGAATATGTGACACAATTTTTAAAGGGTATTGTGTACTTATAGATCTTTTTGCTCCAAAAGAAGTCAACTGCTATTGATTGTTATAGGTAGTGACTAGGAAATATTGTTTTCAACATTGATACAGCTTTATTGTGAATAAAATATGCCCAAATAACTATAAAATTACCCTAATAAAATATAATGGGACCCAAAATCATCATTCTCATCCTTGAGCATATAGGACTACCTATAGATGTCCTTCCAAAATACAAACACAGTCAAGAAATTATGCACGGTCTTGTGAGTTCACATGTATGGAAGGGTACATGGGAGGTTAGAGGGATAAATTAAGACTATAATACATTAATTATGGTCATTTTATCATTTTTATACCCTCATTATATTGAAATATTGTAGATAAAACACTCTATAATGTAAAACACAGTCCATATGGTAGAAATCTTGCACATAGTCAACCTTCTAGGGGTCTATTTTAGGTTTTGGAAGAGTTGAGGGGTAAAAGGACTTGAAAAAAGGATATAATTTGGTATGGATCATGTTTTTTTTAATTTTATGTACTCGTCCAACACTCAATTTGTATTATAAAATAGGGGAATTTACCTTTGTTGCCTCTATTTTGTCTCAGATAGAGGGCACTCCCCTTATGTGCAAAACTTGCATTCTTGAGGAAGGAAGGTAAAATGGTGGACCAGAAGAACATTTTACCTTTAAATAAGGTGTGAAAGGGTATATGAAAACTAAAAAAACATGGAATACATCTCATATAAGGATGAAACCTAACAAGGAGGTATAAACCCTCAGAGGTGCAAATATACATGTTAGGCAAGGTTTAGGACTAGATTTCAAATGAGAGGTCACCTTCAATTATAGCATGAGATAAGATTTATAACCAATTGAAAAAAAATTATAAGATGAATTTGGATATTTATGAGTGATCATATTTAGGGAAGTCATAAGGAAAGCCACTTTTGGCTCAGAGCTACATCAAGCTTGAGCAAAATGTGAAAATAAGCTCGATAAGGTAACTTCAAATGCTCCCATATTTCATGAGGATTTTCATGGATATTAAATGATTTTGGAGAGTTTTATGTAGGTATTAAAAATTTGTTTTTGTAATTTATTTTTAATTACAAAGTCTAACCTTCATGAACAAAGCTTAAGGGCAAAAATGGCATAAAACCCTTACAAACCCTGAATAAGGAACTGATTGGGAAAATGAGATTGGATGGATATCCAATCAGGGAATAATGACCATGAAATTGATTATACCTTATATAAGACTCTCTTAGGATCCTTCCCATCCTTTTAGATGGTATAGAATTGTATAGATGGAGTAAAAAATTGGGTATTGTTATAGTTTAGTGCATTATATAGGTTCTAAGAGGTTTTGAGAGATGAAATAAACTTTTAAAGGAATATGTAGACTTAACATAACTCTGGATGTCCATTTGTTTCCTTGGAAAAGCTCATAAGTATGCCTACTAAATCTCTCATCTCAACTAGTCTGAATTGGCTTAGTGAACATGTTAATGAGAAGGGTGAAAAACTTAAGTAAACTAATTTTAAGGTATGAATAATGCCTCTAAGGCCATGGATGTTATTTAAAAGTGTAATCCACTATGTTTTATAAATTTTCATGGAAAATTGATACCTTTTTGGGAATCCAAGTGTGCAAGGTGTGTGAAATAGGAGTGTTCTTTGAGTGTAGATAGTGATGGTTCACCTTCAAAGGATTATAGGTGATTAAGAATGCATCCAATGCATGGAGAAGCATGTATAAAACCCTTAAATATTATTCTAATCATGATGCTTGTCTCTAGTCAGTTTTGGGATGTTCAAATAGAGGTCAATAATGAAGGTAATTTTCTGAGCTAGTAAAGGGAATTTCATGCGACATTTCAAGAGTTTCATGACTTAGGGTGACACTTGTGCTTCCTAATTTTTCATGATAATTTTAAATTTCCATTATCATGCACAAGTAACTCATTTTATAAACTTGAAAGGTGTCTTTCTGACCATTGGACTTA
This sequence comes from Torreya grandis, assembly GCA_037957365.1. Lineage (NCBI taxonomy): Eukaryota > Viridiplantae > Streptophyta > Pinopsida > Cupressales > Taxaceae > Torreya > Torreya grandis. The sequence goes on along the minus strand of JARHVA010000891.1, from coordinate 2,699,333 downwards.
TTTCTTCTCATCTCTCTATCAAGTTATATAAGAGCTATCCATTTTGGCTTTTGTATATCATGCTTCACCTAAGTATGGTGAAGACTTGATCATTTTCATACCAGTAATCAATAAGACTCCTAATTTTTACCTCATCCATGAATTTTCATTGTTTGCTCACTTGAATGATTGATCTTTCTCATGTGATGACTATTGTTTCCTTAGCATTATTGTCTCATTATCCCACCTATTTACATCTTGAAAGCTTCTTCTTATAGGTCATGTGAAGTGTTTTATTATGTGTCAAGGTTGAGTGAGTTAGTATATTCAAATAGTGCCATCGTAGGCCTCTTTTCTATTCCTCCTAGCCTAAACATTCATCACAACCTCATAATGAAACATTGATCTGAGAATATTCATATTGGAGAAGTGTATGTTTAATGAGTCTCTTGGTCTCATGTGTGACATGTAGTCATTTGGTAGACATAAATAAATTCATTGTATCACCTCCTTTAGGATAGTTTTCTCTCCTTTTTCCCTCACAAGCATAGGTGTAGTAGTGATCTACAAGTGGTACATCAAAAAAGCTAGCCCTATCTAGAGATTCACCTCATTCTTAGGTTACCCACATCCTAGAGGTGTTTCAATTATGACACTTAGATGAGGAGAGACAAGACATCTCATCAAAGTATATAAATCCAAGTGACAACAATAGTCACTTTCATTCTTGAATGGGGAAATTTTATACATTGATGCAACATAGAAGGTATGGCCCTTATTTCATGAATCCCAGGTTGACCTGATATAAGATTATGAGATAACTCTAGGTCCAAAACATGTCATAGGGTGTCATGGTTTAAAGGCCCAATGATCACTAGCAAGATAATAGTACTTGGATATTCTCATTCTTAGTTATCATATTCCTTGATAATGATAGTGTTGATATGCAATTTGACTATTGTATATATGATATGTTTAGTCAAATTTAGAGACATAATATTGAGCCTTGAACCAATATCTATAAGGATGCATTTAAATCTATGGTTTTTTATGCATAACTAGATGTATAATAGGTTATTATGAAGTGGGCCCAAGGATGACATGTTACTTTGGTCATAGGTAAGACATTGTCTAGGGGCCAAGTGTCTTACCATATCTTAGGATTTATCTAGAGTGATGTCATGTGGTACAAGGGATTAGCTCAAGTACTCATTTAAGATGTCTTTGTGGATGCTAGACATACAATAAATCCATGATGGATGTTTATGAAACTATCTTATTTAGTTGTTCCATAATGTCATAAGTTTTCCCATTAATTTTGGTAGTTGGTTTATTTTTGATAGGCATGGAAGGATGAATGGATCAATCATGGTATTCAACTATAGTGATTTGATAGTGATCTTGGCTCATCAAGTTATTATTACATAATCTCAATTTGGTATTAGGCTTTGGTATTTGTTTTGTGAGGTAATGGGGCCTAGAATGGTAATTATAGGGTGGTGTTGATCCTAGATGCTAACACGATCTGAAAAAAAATTGTTGTCATAAAAGGACTGGTAAGCATTGCTTGATTGATATGCATTATTGGGAGAAGGTCTTGGTTTGTTGGGATTTGACCAAGGGTTAATGGTGATAATGGAAAATTGACTACCTAAGACATGTCCTATAACTTTTTTATGGGTATATTGAACAACATGATGGCCTCCTTGATTAGTTTTCCATTGGTTTTGACCATTATATTATTATTGTTGTGGATGGAATTATTTTTGTTGATTATTGTGGTGGATTTGTCTACCAATATTTTTATTTTTGTTGGTATTTATTATTTTTATTTTTTTAAAATGGATTCTATTAGATGCCCAAGTTATGATTGGTCAAAGGAGCATGGGTATCTTCTTGTATCTCTTCATTTTCCATCATATTATTAATCAAATGGCTGACTTGGATACACTGATGTATAGAATGTCATTTAACATGATGGTACTCACAAAATTCATATTCTTTGTACCAATAAGGAAAAGGAAGCCCTTCAAGATATGGCTTTGGTATTGGATAACTGATCACATTTAACTGAACCAATTTTTGGAACACCCTGACTTGGATACACCGATGTATAGAATGTCATTTAACATGATGGTACTCACAAAATTCATATTCTTTGTATCAATCAAGAAAAGGAATCCCTTCAAGAAATGGTTTTGGTATTGGAAAAATGATCACATTTATCTAAACCAATTTTTGGAACACAAATTCAATATGCTCACCAAGGTCACTAAACTATCTAATAATATGCAATCTTATCCTTAGAGGAGGGGATTTCAATTGATATTAATTTTTTGGTTGTTGGTTTTGTGAATCCTTTGGATGAATATATGGAGGTGGTAGTTTTTGAATGGGTGGAGGTAAATGGACAACTAGTGTTTGCACCATATGAACATGGTGAGATTCAATGATCTCATTGACAACAGCATTCTTGTTATGATTTTAGGATTTTGGTCTCTCATTATTGTTGCCCTAAGGTGGTGTTGAAGCTAATATTTGAAATAGGTTATGGCCTTGGTTTGGGTCCTTTATGTTAATTTTGGATTTAGTTGGAATACGATAGTTTGATTATTCCTTTGTTGACAAGGGTTTTCTCAATCTATATTCATTTCTATATAGCCTCTTAAATTTATGAACACATTACTACTTGAGATGATAATATATCTCACTATGTAGGCTTTTGGTAAATATCATGACTAATTATTTATTTTATAAATTATGAGTGAACCAACTTACGATTACTCTCCAATGTTGCATGTACATAGTAAAGCATTCACCATTATTCTATTTATCTTGTCCCAAGTCAAAAATTGTAATCTCATGCCCAAAATTATATGAAAATTATGTTGGGAAATAATAGAAGCACACAATTGATTACCAAGCAACTTAATATGCGGAATTAACCAGAATCAACAAGTAACTAGAATTCAGAAATAACACAGAATATGAGAGACAATACACAACTTGTATTAAAACTCTTTTAGAAGGAAATGCAACAAAGAATATTTCCACAGTTCTTCTTCCTTACACACCTCTAGGGCTCCCACACCTCTAGGACATAAACAGTAAATCTTCCCTTAAAGCTCTCTCTCTTAGGTCCCAACACACAACTTCAAACATAGAGTTGGTGTTCACCTCCAACCAGCCAGTATCCACTAATACCAATACTCCTGTGCTCCACGCACACCACAAGTGCTCCATGCACTCCACAAGTACACAAACGTACTTTAAGTAGATCTCCCCTGAACTTGAAACAACTTGCACCTCAATTTGATCTTACTTATGGAAGGATCTTCCTTGCCTTCCTCTTTGCTCTCTTTCTGAGTACACACTATACTCCAAGTAGATCCCACCTGATCCTGCTCCTTGTTGTGTTGCTATCCTATCTGATCTTGCACACCTACAAATCAATCTAGTTCTGCACACATGTGAACCTTAGACCTTGCACACACATACACCTGCAAGTCAATTATCTTACTTACCCATGTAGATCTCCTATCGTATCCATGCTCACCTGATGACCAAGATCATACATACATGAAGAACCCTGTTGATTCTCCAATCTAGCACCCACACTTGGTACTGTGGCACTAGGAGGAACACACCATGCTCTCTTCTCTTTGAAGGAGCTTATATGTTGCTCTCTTACTCTCTAGCACACTTTACAATACAACTGATGAGTCTCTTAAATAGATCTCATGCAAACAATAATTAGACACCTAATTACAGTAATTAGATCCATAGCTTCTAGTCTAAATTTGGCTCTTGACATGCAAACACTTAGTTCATTAGCTACTTCCTGTAACACTCACAACTCGAACTACACAAGTGACCGATGTCAGTCCCTGTCTGCCTGGGAGTGCTGATGCCAGCCGACTTCTAACCGACGTCAGTTGTCTTCCTGTTTGTACCCTACCAACGTCAGTTAGCCTAATCGACATCAGTGCCTGACACTCAGCAACCTTCTCCAATAACCTCCTCCATGTCTACATCAGTGAAAATTTTAGCTCCACAACCTAACAATCTCCCACTTGGAGATAAATAGCTACATTGTACCTGTACCTATACCCCATCTAATCTATTTCTTGGCTTGTATCCCTCTTGAAGATCAACCTTGAAGACCACCCACCACACAACCTGTGGTGCACCTCCTATCATCTGAGTACTCTACCACATCCGAACCTACAAACCCATGTAGTGAAGTCCTGACCCTGCATGTATACCTACTGCTAGTCCCTCTCAAATACCTGAGAACCCACTTCCCCGAATTGGCTCCTAACTCTCTGACAACACCCACTGCTTGGGAAAAATTAGGTCTATAACAAACCTCATGTGATTTTGGACATCGAACTATCTAGCCCTTAGTGTGCTCTGGCTCTGCATCCTAAACCTTGCCAACACCTGATTCACATCAGCTCCCACTGGAGACAAAATTAACCTATGATCTCCATGTCTCCCATGCCAAATAATTTCACTGCTCTAAATTCCTCATGACATGCCACTGAACTAACCTTACCCTTAGCTCAGCAAAACCCTGTATGTACAACCTTGCTAGCAAACATACCATCCACATATAGTAACAGGATAATGTTGCAATCATCATCCACCTAGAAAGACAAACCACAGTAGTTACCCTGACATTGACTAAAGCCATGCTTTGTCATCCACCTATCAAAACCTATACCACTATCTTATAGCTTCCTCAAGACCATATGACTTGGTCTTCCATCTCACATGTCCGTTCACTCTATTCTTCAACTAAGGTATCCATTTGTATCTATGCTTTCTTCTGGCTGGCAACCCTACCAAATCTCTCGCTTGGTTCTGCATCATATTCCTGCCAAGCTCCCACTATTTCCTGGATCCTTCCTATTCTATAGTCAAAAATTAGTATAAAGAAGAGGAATAATGAATTTGAGGCTTACTTACCACCTTTAGTCCTCCATATGGGCATTTGAGACTCCTTGATAGCTTGCTGTCCACCCAAAATTTGTTACAGTGATCAACCTTGGTCACTACACAGTCTGCATCTGACCGATGTCAGTTTCCATGCACCTGTCCCTGACTACCAACTTTGCCAACATCGATGTCTCTTATTGCTGATGTCGGTCCTCATGACCAATGTCAGTCTTACCTACTACCGACATCGGTCCTCTTGACCAATGTCGGTCTTACCTTGCCTGACATCATCGGCTTCAGTCTGCACATGACTGACATTGACACCTATCTATTTGACACTGGTTCCTCCTGACTGACACCGGTACCTGTGTCTACCTATGAGTAATGACTTTTTACTCACGAGCTCCTTTGAATCAATCCCATGTCCAAACTGCCCTGCTTAGAAGTATCCAGCCCCATCCACTAGTCTCTGTCTGTCATCTCCTCCAAGAACACTAAGGATTTCCAGTTCTTATGCCTATCAAACACATTTGTCTTTTGCATAAGAACATGCATCTCCTTCTTACTCATGTGACCAAGCCTACAAAGCCACGTCTCTACAATAGAAGAAGAATTAGTAATATAATCAAGTAGATAAAGAGTACCTATTTTCTTACCACCAGCTAATTCAAGTGCATCTGCTATGAAAGTTCTTGTGTATCTCTCATCACCTAACCTTTCTAAATAAATTAGCCACATCTCCAAGCCTGGGACTTGCATGACCTCCTTCAACACCCATGTGTTGGCCACTTGCAATTTCAGCTTCACTTCCCCTTTACCAATTCTTTGGAAAGGCTCACCAGCTACTCTACTTGGGGCTGCATGGAAAGAGGAAACATAATTTATAAACCAAGATTCAACTTTATCTAAGAAATCTCCTAGAGCATCCTATGCAACAACCCCTACAACATCTGCATCTTCAATTCCTTCATGCTGATCTACTACCAACCAACAATATTTCTTTACCTACTCTTTCTTTCCATAGGACCATAAGTGACCATTTGTGCTTTTCAATTCCTTCATTCTTAGCTTACTTTCTTCTGCCATTGCTCTAATCCCACTCAATCAAAAATCCTTGAGAGTGACCTATAACCAAACACAAAAACTGCTCCCTACAACCTTAGCTTTGATACCACTTGTTGGGAAATAATGAAAGCATAGAATTGATTACCAAGCAACTTAATATGTAGAATTAACCAGAATCAACAAGTAACTATAATTCAAAACACAGAATATGAGAGAAAATACACAACTTGTATTAAAACTCTTTCAGAAGGATATACAACAAAGAAGATTGCCATAGTTCTTCTTCCTTACACACCTCTAGGGCTCCCACACCTCTAGGACATAAACAATAAATCTTCCCTCAAAGCTCTCTCTCTTAGGTCCCAACACACAACTCAAACATAGAGTTCGTGTTCACCTCTAACTAGCCAGTATCCACTACTGCCAGTACTCCTGTGCTGCACGCACACCACAAGTGCTCCACACACTCCACAAGTACACAAACATACTTCAAGTAGATCTCCCTTGAACCTGCAACAACTTGCACCTCAATCTGATCTTACTTATGGAAGGATCTTCCTTGCCTTCCTCTTTGCTCTCTTTTTGAGTACACACTATACTCCAAGTAGATCCCACCTGATCCTACTCCCTATTGTGTTGCTATCCTATCTAATCTTACACACCTGTAAATCAATCTAGTTATGCACACTTGTGAACCTTAGACCTTGCACACACATACACCTGCAAGTCAATGATCTTACTTACCCATGTAGATCTCCTATCGTAGCCATGCTCACTTAATGACCAAGATCATACATACATGAAGAACCCTATTGATTCTCCAATCCAGCACCCACACTTGGTACTGTGGCACTAGGAGGAACACACCATGCTCTCTTCTCTCTGAAGGAGCTTATATGTTGTTCTCTTACTCTCTAGCACACTTTACGATACAACCAATGAGTCTCTTAAATAGATCTCATGCAAACAATAATTAGACACCTAATTAAAATAATTAGATCCACAACTTCTAGTCTAAATTTGGCTCTTGACATGCAAACACTTGGTTCATTACTTAACTGCCCGTAACACTCGCAGCTCAAACCACACAGGTGACCGACATCAGTCCCTGTCTACCTAGGAGTGTCGACGTTGATCGAATTCTGACCGACATCAGTTGTCTTCTTGTCTGTACCCTGCCAACGTCGGTTGGCCTAACTGATGCCGGTGCTTGACACTCAGCCACCTTCTCTAGCAACCTCCTCTATGTCTGCATCAGTGAAGCTTTTAGCTCCACAACCTAACAAATTATTATATGAACTTCTTTGAAAGATCATCAAATTTTGGTACATAATTCTTTAGAAATTTTAGATACATATATATGTCACTATATGTTAGTCATTGACATGAAACAAAGAATTATTTCATATACTCTTTAGAGTCACCTTTGCCCTTGTGTTTTTCAAATTTAAGTTTTTCATAACCTAACATAAATGGTATTTTTATATAATCCATATTAAATGGATGAGAGCATATTTTGTCCACTTTGAATTTATTTTTTTGCTTTTGAGTATGTATAGCTTGAATTACATCCTTCATTTTATGTAACTCTTGGGTAATAAATTCATATGGAGTGGGCTATTATTGTTAGGATTACATGGTAAAATATGTATTACCTTGACTGGGATAAGCATATTTTGGAATGTTGGTCTAATTAGTTGAATGACTAGGTATACATATCCATGCATTAGCATTGTACTGTAGATAAAAAATATGGTGTTGTTGGAAACAATATCATTTGGATTGGATACATAGCCTTGGCTAGTGAATTTTTGTTATGGTAATGTAATTTATCTCTATTAGATGTGTTGGTATTATTGGATTTGAGGGGGAACTTATTATCTGCTTGTTAAACCCTATTATATATAGGGAACACATTATTGACTAAAATCCTATCGTTGAAGGTGTTAAAATTAGGATCCATGTTGTACATGTGATACCTATTAGGTGAAAGGAGAATGTTATATAGCACCTGGTACTTTTTATATGTAAGAACCTTATTTTTGGTTGAACACATATTTTTAGATAGGCACTTATTGGGGATTTGGAATTTGTTGTTGTTCACTAACTAGCACTTTTTGACCAATAAAAACACATTGTAGATTAGGAAACATTTGTGGTTGTTGAGTGATATTGGTTCTGCTTATTGGGTAGAATTTTAGTTTCCCCTATTGAGGTGGTATATTATTATACACTTGTTGAGGTGGTAATTTGGTCTATTATTGGCTCATTTCCCCCTATTGCATACTTGAGTAAGTAGCTAATTAAGGAGCCAAGGTTTCTTGTTGATTTTGGGAAATAGGAAAAACTATCTCCTATTATTAAAATCCACTCAAGATATTGGTTGGAGGAATCTACTGTGTTACTCGATGGTAAATTAGACCCACTTTTTTTAAATTAAAATGCACTTGAATGTTATCCACAACATTTTGAGTGAGTTATTACATTTGAGTGTTAGTCTCTTTATTGGGTTAATTTTCTATTTAGACCTTTCCCTAGGCACACAATAAAATGACTAATACCTAATAGACTAGTGCATAAGAATTTCATTCAAGTATTAGAGTTTTTCTACACTCACCCAAATCACATATCAAGAAACTAGTTCATGTGGGTTTTGTCATGTAAAATTGTACTTATAATATATTAGTTCTTGAATATATACATTAGTCAATGACTAAATAGAAAAATTAATACACATATGTGAGCCTAGGTTCAATTAACTAAACAAGCACCATTAAAATTACCATTAATATATAAATAGATTCCGCATTGATCATGTTTAGACAACATAAATTCTCTTCATCATATCCATAATAGATCCACAAGCTACATAAAGAATGTATAGTGCACTCAATGGTAAAAATTGTCTATAAACTAGGGTAAAATAAAAATATTGTAATGATATCCATGATTACACAAATGGAATGACGTACAAAAACAATCAATCATTATATAATAATGATCAACAACACTACAAACCTTTAAATAGGGGTGTTTTTACTTGGTTCTCCTTGACCAAAGAGTTACAATAATTATGATGCTCTTAGTGACTAGCCAACGATCTACAGTGGACTAAGATTCATGGCATCCATTTACATTGTTTTCCTAAGTAATAGGCCTTTATTCCCCTATATCAATGTTCGATGTTGGATCCTCATTTCCAAGTGTCTATTTTCATGTAAGCCAGTGTTAAACTCATGCATAATTTAATTTTTTTTCATCCCTAAGAAAAAATCAATCATTTTTTGTTTCCTTCATGCTCCCCAAATATTTCATTGATATTTTGAGAAATTCACTCTTGGGTTATACATTTATTATGCTTCTCTTATGACTAGGTCTTCTTATCTCATGATATCTCACACCATGGTCTTATGCATCTATATAAATTTTACAGCATGATCCTTTCATACCACGTTTGTTTTATACCATCTTTCTTCAATATTACTATCAAAATACTTAGCTAAAATTTGGGATCCAAAATCACCCCACACTATGATATTAGTTCATCCTAGACAAAGACTAGTTTCAAATTCAATCATAAATTTAGGACCAACCTATTCAATCTTCTTATTGACACCTTCCCACTATGACAAGGTGTTCAACAGCTTTGTTGTTATTTTTTCAATTGTTACTTTCAACTTTTTGGTCTCTTTAGGTTGGTCAAGATAATCACTTTATTAATTAAATGTTTAAGGGATGTGGCAACATCCTTCTAAATGTCCTTAAGTGTGGTGACCTCAAATATAACCTATCCTTGGAGTGCCAAAAATTTAGAATTTATGTCTTATTGATGCATGTTTATTGTCTCTTCAATAGCTTTTACATCCTCAAATTCCTTTCCATGCTCAGTCCAGTCTATAAAAAGGGTTGTATCATCCAATTGTTAGAGTTAAAGCTCTTATACTTGAATTCAACATTTCAAAATTTTACTAAGCCATTCTAGATTCTCAAAAACCCCATCTAGAATGGGAATCACATCCCCAAATTTATGCATAACACACTTTCACACCTCTGTCTCTTTGACAAACTATTTTTTTCCCACATTTTTTCATCTCTTAACCTAAGTTATTATTTTTACTATTTTAATAGGAGGTCAATGATGGTATCTATTTTATCAATTACCTCATCCTATAAAGGGACTTCATTTTTGAGTATTGGGTCTTGGTTCAGAATAGCATTACAAATATCAAAGATTTTTACCTTGGCAATTGTTTTTACCTCTAATTGGCACTTTAACTTAGCTACTTCTTCTAGTTTGGTGTAGGTAGTGACCTTTTTATTAAAAAACTCCACCACTTTGATATGTTTATGTTCATTCCATCATGCATCAAAAATTTTAATAACAATCTACCATGCTACCTCAGATGTCAATTTTAAGAGTGTCATACTAACTTTTATATAAGTAATATAACATGGATCTACCTAAAGAATTATGGTCAATTCCATAACCTATGGATCTAATATATGATTAACAAAAGGCATTTAAAAATGGCATTCTTTATTATACATGTCAAGTAAAATGACATCTCACATTAGGTTTGGATAGATGCATCTTCTTAAGGAAGATGGGAATATAGATATAGTAACTTGTCAAGGATGTTTGTTTGGTATTGGGTATGGAGGTTGGTGCCTACATCAAACCTTTATGATCTTGTGAACATAGGAATATGATAAGTATAGATTAGTATCATGTTAATATAGGAAAATAAAATCCATAACAACATACTAATGAACTAACCCCTTATTCTTATATCTTAGGGGGGGCTTAGTGAGGAAAAACCAAATGAAGACACAAATAGAATGCAAAGAATTAACAAACTTTCATCACCTTCCTTAATGTATTCAAAAGATTCATTCATTGGCTTGATCATCTTGTGCTTCAAAGGTCTTCATAAATGGAGCTTTGGTTATCTCCACCTCCTCTCAACATCATTGGCTTTATGATTTTAGATTTTGAAGCTTGACTCAATAATTTGGCATAATAACACTATATCAAAATAGCTTTTGAAGGCATTTGAGCATGATAAATTTACAACAAGATAGCTTAAAATTATGAGTGTGAGGCCTCTTATTTATAGATTTTCCCATTTGATTAGAATGAACTTGAACCATCCATCTGAAGATGAATATGTGTGGTTAAGAATCCATTTAATTTTAGAGGTTAAAATAATTAAATTCCCTCATAAATATTTGGGATAAAGAGGCATGGGAGGGCTTAATCAAATATTTATGGCATTTATGGCTTGATGTCACTATGTGTTTCAGTTATTCATAATCAATTTCCATTAATGAAATAATAAATAACCTCCATGAAAAAGCATTTAAGCTCTTGATTCCAATTAATTAGCTTTAAACATAATTAGTCAATTTTGGTGTAAATTCTTTGGAAATTGGTGCTCAATTAGTCAAACTCATCAAAATGTCATATTATTGGATCAAAATTTTGACTGGAGTGGAATTTGAATGCAATGTTAAATGCACTAGAACTGTTATCCCATTTAGAATGTTTTTGACACAAAATAATAAAGGCACATGTCTCGTGCAATAAAATTGGTAAAAAAGAGAAATCCAGAGCACCCAAGTACAAAATCATCATTTTGACTTGAAATAAACTGATCAAAATTAGGTATCATGTAAAATGTATTGACCCATTTAGGGATACATTGGCCAAAATCAGCACTTGTATATGGCAAGTTTGAACCATTTAGCATGTTTTAGTGTTTTTAGTCCAAATTATGTTATTTTTTAGAAATTGGTCTAAAGCTTGGTTGGAGGAGGGCACTTTTAGGTATCTATATTTTGCCCCTAGTTGGGAAGTCATTTCATGTTATAAGCATAGTAAAATCTTATTAAATAATGAAAAGGTCATGTATGCCTATAACTTTAATGATAATGGATGAATTGTATGTACCCCTCGAGGGAACAATTGGTAAAGGGGTCAGCAATTGGTCCCTCAAAAAGAGGAAAAGATTGGACCAAAAAGATGAAAATGATGGGTGGAAACACAATTATCTACCCAAAGTTGGGAAAAATCATTGAAAATGCAAGTGGGATAGCATACAGTGGTTTTCCCAAAGGTGGTTATAAGTATTGTACCCCAATAGTGGCAATATGGTATGTTAACACAATGATTTACCCAAAGGTAATTATAATCATTGAGAAGATGGAGCTTCCATAGTTAGGATAGACAAATAAGATAACAACATGCCCATATTAGGAAAGAGAAATTAAATTGGTGATAACATAATGATTTTCCCAAAGGTAGTTAGAATCATTGAGAATGCAAGTGGGACATTGTACAATGATTTGCCCATAAACAGTTATAATCATGGGACCCCATGTGAAAAACATGATTGATTGGTTGATGATGGAAAATATGATGATGGTAACTTGATACAAAGGATAAATATGAATTAGGATAACCTTCTAATAGGCAGATGCTCATCTAAACTAACAAAGTTTTAAATTTTTTCATTGTTTAATTACTCTATTTGGGATATGATTGGGATTGGATTGGGATGTTGCTAATGTTGGTGATGAAGAGATGTTGATGCTACCATTAATATGTATACTTCCTAAAGCTAATGTTTGCTATAGCATTTGATGGTAGGCATCATGATATAAAACCATGAGGATGGGTTCAAAAGATGCATAAGGACTGACACCTAGGATCCCATATTCAAAGGAAAATATTGCACTAATGATAAAAACTAGGATGATAATGTAGACATATGAAAATTTATGGATTAAAGTATAAATTCACAAGGAATCACCCAATGATTTCACATAGACTAAATCAAGGAAAATTTATAGAGAAGAAACAAATAAGCACATAAATAATAAATAAACAAACAAACATGAAAATAAACAAGTAATAGTTAGTCTTAACGGTAGTACAAACAATGCGACAAACATTGCCCCTAGAAAATAGGTGAAAAATGAACAAATAAACATAATGGGGGAATAGAATAAAAGGAAGGAGGTGGTCGAGCTATCTCCATATATACTAGGCAAGTGGACACTACCTACATTGTTCCATGTATGTGATATCTAATAAAAACTTTAGGCCAAATGTAGTTCTCCCAAGAAATGGAAGGAAAATGATAACTAATGAAAAACAAACATGATGGATGGTAGAGAAGAATATGGAAATGGACTCATAGAATGGCAAGAGAATGAGATAAAATGCCAAAATGGATGGGGAAAATAAAGAACAAGTGATTTATTTATGACTTGGTGAGGGTTCTTAGAATACTTAAGGTAAAGAAGTGGTTAATGTTTTTGGTTTTTCTAAATGATTTTATACTTTTTTTGGAATTTTGGAGTATCTCAAATCAATTGAGAATGGCAAGACATGAAATGGTTCAAGCTTTAAAAATGGTGAAAATGTTGCTTAGGTTGCTCATATAATGACGAGAGCATGGAAAAATTGAATGGTTGTTCACAAAATGATGAAAACATGAAAAACTTAAATGGTTTCTCATAAAATGGTGAGAGCATGGAAAAATTGAATGGTTACTCATAAAATGATTAGAACATGGATAACTAGAATGGTTACTTGCAAAATGGAAAGAGCATGGAAAACTTGAATGGTTTCTTGAAAAATGGCAAGCACATATAAAACTTAAATGGTTGCTTGTAAAATGGTGAGAGTATGGAAAAATTGAATGGTTACTTTAAAAATGGTGAAATCATGGAAAAAATTAATTGTTTCTTGTAAAATGGTGATAGCATGGAAAAATTGAACGGTTTATCATAAAATGGTGAGAGTGTGAAAAACATGAGTGGTTGCTCATAAAATGGTGAGAGCATGGAAAACTTGAATGGTTACCTGTAAAATGGTGAGAGCATGGAAAAATTGAATATTTGCTTGTGAATGGTGAAAAAGGGGGACTGAGATAACCTAAATAAATATTGAGCATGGATCACATAGTCCCAAAATGGCCTTAGGTCCTAGTAGTTTCACCTAATAATAGAGGAATCTGACTAGTGTAGTAGCCAATTCAGATAAAATATGCACAGATGGTAAATGGCATAGTAAAAGATAGGAATGGAAAGGGGGTACTTTAAGGCATGAGAAACAATTATTTCCCCTAATTTTCCCATAAGTGGTTATAATTAGAAAACAATGGCATAGGTCAATGCTACTAATTTTCCCATAGGTATTTATAATTAGTAGCATGATAATGAGAGAGAACTATATAAGAAATGAAGGATGTAACTATCAAACCTCTATCTTACTACTCTAAAATACTTCCCCTATTAGAATACTTTATCCACTATTTAAATTAAATCTAAATCTTCTTACTAAAAGCAGCTAGGGAACCAATGAAACAAAACCAAAGTCAAAGAGCTAGGTAGGGAGGGAGAAAATAACTTAGTTAATGGGAAAGGTATGGTAGAATGATAGATGGTAAAAAGAATAATGATAATATTATATTACAAATGAAATGAGTCTTATAGACAATACCCCATGTCACTCAACCAAAGTAATGTTTGAGGTGTATAATGTTTATCAACTTATCAAGTTTATCTTCATCTAGTGTAGTGAGCTTGAATGCTCTGGTGCCAAAATTTTCAATAATGATGAAAGTGTCTATCTAGTTTGATTTAAAACTACCTTTATGATTATTTTGAGTCATGGTATTCTTTTATTTCTCTTTAAAGACAACATTACCAAGTTCAAATTCTCTATGCTTAACATGTTGACTATATTATCCATGGAGGTAGTTCTGGTATGGTTGTATATTATTGAGTATGACCATGTGTTTCTCATCAAGTAGTTTTAAATCTTGTAGGAGAGTTACTTGGTAGTCTTCATCATCTAAGACATGCTTCAAGGAGATGTGTAGAGAAGGAAACTCAACCTCAATAGGAAGAATGGCCTCAGTACCATAAACAAGTGAGTATGGAGTGACTCTTATTAGGGTATGGTGATTGGTGTGATATGTTCAGATGGAAAATAATATTTATAGGTGCCAATCATAGTCGGTATCATTGACAATATTTGTAAGGATGTTGAAAATGGTTTTATTGGATGCTTCTACTTGGTTGTTACCTTGTGGGTAATATGCCATGTAAAACTATTGAGTAATCTTTTACTCAACACATAGCAATTTGACATCTTTATTTTTGAATGATCTATCATTATTAGATATAATTTCAGAGGGGATACCATAGTGGCATATGAGATGGTTACAAATGAACTTGGAAATTTGCTTTCGAGTCATGTAAATGAGGGGTACATCTTTAAACCACTTAGTGAAATATTCAATGGTGGTAAGGATATGTTTATGGCCATCTAATGAGGTGGGGTTTATATTTCCAATAAGGTCAAGGCCCCATGTAGAAAAAAACCATGGTGTAAGCATTGGTTTCAGGGTCTTGAATAGGGCATGAATTATATTAGCATGCCATTGACATTTTTCACACTTCTTCACATATGCAACTATATCTGTATCTATTTTGGGCCAATAGTATTTGATACGTAGGATTTTTTTGGAAAGGATGACCTCATTGGTATGGGCTCCACATACTCTTTCATGGAATTCATATAATGCTAGTGTAGATTCTATCATAATTAAATAATGAAATAGATTTCTATCAAATCTATAACAATAAAGGGTTACTCTAAGTAAGGTATAATGAGTAGTTTGGTGAATTAAGGCTTTGGATTATTTATGGGATAGGTTAGGTGGAAATACATGGTTGTGTAAATAGGCATATAATTTAGAATACCAGATAGAGTTGGGATCAATAATATCACAGATCATCATGATAATTAAAGGTGTATGACTTAAAATTAGCAAATTCTTAATAAGGAACTAATATTCTTTAGCCATGTCTATTTGTTGAATTAGAGATCCAATAGTAACCATAACATCTATGGTTTTGTTACTTTCCCTTGGTATATGGTTAAATTTGAAATCAATAATCTACTATTTGAGAGTGTCGACCATTGCCTTTTATGGCACCAACTTGTCATATTTGGTCTAAAAGTGGTTTATAACCTAATTGATGATTAAATGAGAATCACCATAAACCTTAAGATGTTGTATGTTCCATTGCACTTCTTGGCAAATCCTTAAAACAAGTGATTCATATTTGGCCATGTTGTTTGTATAAGGAAAGATGATCCTAAATGATTTAGGGATTAGATCCCCCTATGGTGTAATAAATAAAACCCCTTCCCCTAATCCATGTGTTTTGAATGATCCATCAAAATATATCTTTTAGTGTTTCTCTTGAAGAGGTGTGTTAGTGATTGTCATAATGGCTTCATTAGGAAATTGGAATATAAGTGGTTTTGCATCATCAAGGGGTACTTCAACAAGATGATCTACAAGAACTTGCCCCTTAATAGATTTTTGGTTAATGTACTAAATATCAAACTCACTGAGAATCATGATCCATTTGGCCATGCAAGCTTGTAGAGCTATTTTAAATAGTATATATTTGAGCATATCCAAGTTTGAAATAACCATGGTCTTATTATTTAACATGTAATGGTATAGTTTTTGAGCTATAAAGATCATAGCTAAATAATATTTTTCAATGGGTATATAATTATGTTCAAACATGACCAATTTACATATTAGATAGTATATTGCGTGCTCATTTCCATTATCATCATGCTAAGATAAAAGTGCCCCTAAGGTACTATTTATAGCTGATAGATATAAGAAGAATAGCTTTCCTAACATAAAAGGCAACAAAATAAGTGAATTCACTAAATAGTCATTTAACTACTAAAAATTTGCCTAATAGTGATCATCTTACTGAAATTTGAATCCCTCTTCAAAAAATGAATAAAAGGATGGCATTTGTCAGTGAACTATGATATGAATAATTAGATAGATTAGATCTTACCCTATAAACTAAGGAGATGCTACAAATTAATCAGTGGTGACATCTAAGTTATGGCTTGTACTTTGGGTGAATCAAATTCACTACCTCTATAAGATATAATGAAGCTAATAAATTTTCCTTAGGTAACTTCAAAGATGCACTTCTTAAGATTGAGCATGGCTTTGTACTCATGTACTCTTTTAAATATTCTATGTAGCACTAATGGATGATCGACCCTAGTCTTTATCAAGAATGTCATCGACATAGTCTTCAATAATATCATGAAATATGATGGCCATGGCTCTTTAGTATGTGGTTCTAGAATTTTTAAGACCAAATGACATAACTTGAAAATAAAATGCTCCCCATGGTATGGTGAAATTCATTTTGTGTTGGTCTTCTAGTACTATTTTGATATAATTTTAGCTTGAGAAGCCATCCATTAATGAAAGAATATCATAATCTATTATGGATTTGATTATCATGTCAATGTTTGGAAAATGAAATTCATCCTTGGGGTAGGCTATTTTTATGTCATGAAAATCAGTATAGATTTTGATTCCTTCTGGCTTTTTTCTAACTGGCATAACATTTGAGATCAACTCTGAATAGTTGATCAACTGAATATATCTTGGTTCCAAGAGTTTTTCCAAATCTTTCTTCACTAATATAGTAATGTGAGGATGAATATTACATAAAAAGAAAATTCACTAGTTTGTCATCTAGGTATACCATAATGGTGTGCACTAATGTGGGGTCCAAACCTAGCATGTCAGAATAGTCCCATTAAAATATGTCAACATATTCCCTTAAAAGGGATATAAGGACTTCATGCTCCTTATCAATAAGGGATGCACCTAGATTGATCCACTTTGGGTAGTTTGGGGACCTGATGTTAACCTCTATTGTGTCTTCTACTAGAAGGGTCAAACCATCTTCAAGAATAGTGGGTAAAGATTTGAACTAATTGACAATGTTATAGTCCTCTATTGAGATTTGTGTTTCAAGTTCTCCTAAGCATGATGACTCAAAATCCTTAAGTGGGAGATATTTATATGTGATAAATACTATTGTAAACTCTTGAATGATTTGATCAAATGCTTATTATTCTTTAAAATTGAATTCAGACCCAAAGATAAGTTTATCATTGGTGGTATCCTGAGCTATGCTTGAAGAAGAATAAACACCCCTATCTAATGGCACCTAAAATAGGTTTTCACCACTAGAATAGCCTTTTTATTTGTTGTCCCCAAAAATGTCACTCATTTTTGGGAAAACCTATGAAATATTTTGGTTCAATAGACCAAAATCCTCTCTCCCCTTCTCAAAAATTGTTCTGAGCATTTAAGTTCTTCATTTTTCAAGGCTTTTCCTTAAATCTACAGACTCTACAGGCTTAAAACTATGAACTCTACATATATGTTTCTACAGACTCAACATGCTTAAAATTAGTAGTTTCAGTAGGTTCAATGGCTTTAATAGGAAAATTCCTTCAAAAAAGCAAGTTTCCAACACTTAGGCATTTTTAGGATTGGTTCAATGCCTTGGTTCAACCAAAAGAGTTCAATCGGCAAGCTTCAAACAACAAGGATTGAACCATTGAACCATTGAACCTTGAACCAAAAAGGTTCAAGGTTCAACATCATCGGCAAGAGTTAAGCACATTTGTCAAAGTTCAAATTTCAACCATGCCATGGCTTCAAACACTTAGCAAAAAAAATAAAGGCTTGAACTGTTAAATCATTAAACCTTGAACCACTTTGGTTCAATGGTTTAATGAATTCAATGACCAATTGGTTTAATGAACTTGGTTCAAAAGATCAAAAAGACTTAGACAAATAATGAAGAATGAATCAATTGAACCATTGAATTGTTGAACCAAAGTTGGTTCAATCGGTAGGTTCAAGGGGCTGCTCCAAAGCCAAAGGAACAAGTACCCTTGTAGAGGGAAGTGGACCGAGGCCAAGTACTCTTACAAAAGGCAGTGAGAAAAATCAGACAAAGTTGGAAATCCCTTGAGAAAATGACTAAGTAAAAAAGGCTGAAATAATTCTTTTGGAAGTATTTTCCATGGGAAAATGACTAAGGCAAATATCCTTCAGACATTTTGTCTGAAGGAATTCACCCGGGAAGAGAGCTTGAAGAAATTGAAGGGAATGAGCAGCTAAGGAAAAGCCTGGTGGAAAAAGCCTAAAAGCCAAAAGCCCAGTGGAAAAAGCCTGAAAGCCAAAGCTTGGCAAAAAAAGACAAAGTGAAGGAATTCCTTTGGACTTTTTGTCTGAAGGAAAAATCTACCAAAAAAGGAAAAACTTGCCAAGGAAATAGAAGCCTGAAGGCTGCCTGAAAGATCTCGAAGGGTAGGTACCCTTATGGGGAGGCACTTAACGTTAGAGAAAGGACCTTTCCAAAGACCCAAAGGGATACATTTCCTTTGGGGTGTTCCAAAGGCTATAAAAAGATGAAGGAATTCACCTAGGAAGAGAGCCTGAAGAAATTGAAGGGAATGAGCAGCTAAGGAAAAGCCTGGTGGAAAAAGCCTAAATGCCAAAAACCCAGTGGAAAAAGCCCGAAAGCCAAAGCTTGGCAAAAAAAGACAAAGTGAAGGAATTCCTTTGGAATTTTTGTCTGAAGGAAAAATCTACCAAAAAAGGAAAAACTTGCCAAGGAAATAGAAGCCCGAAGGCTGCCTGAAAGATCTCGAAGGGTAGGTACCCTTGTGGGGGGGCACTTAACATTAGAGAAAGGACATTTCCAAAGACCTAAAGGGATACATTTCCTTTGGGGTGTTCCAAAGGCTATAAAAAGATGTAGAAAAGAGCCCCAAAGACTTAAAAAAGAAGAGCTTAGAAAGAATAAGGAAGCAATGGGAAGAGGAAGAACCAATGAATTGATTGAACCTTGAACCAAAAGAGTTCAAAGTTTAATGGTTCACAGGTTCAAATAGTTCAAAGGTGGCATCAAGAAAAGAAAGAAGCAACATGGATGATTTCAAAGGCAAGTTCAATGAAAGCGATGGTTCAACTATAGAGCAAAGAAGCACTTGAATAGGGAAGTGATGGACCAAAAGAGATAGAATGAACTAATGAACCAATAAAATTTCACAGGTTCACATATTTAAGGTTCAACATGGTTCAAGCAGCTAGCGACCATTGACGGCCCTGTAGATGTCAAAACTAAAGTAATGGAATATCCATTGAAATTCAAATAGAACATGGAATTTAAAGGAAGAACCAAGTGACTAGCTAAAAAGAGAGCCCAAAGGCTCAAATTATTATAGGGTAGAGAGGAAGAAGATCAATGCAAAATATTAGAACTATCTTTAAGGGAGTTATTTCCAGTAGGTGAAATAGTGGATCAAGTAGACTTCTGAGCATACCAAATCAAGGATGCAGCCTATTTTTCTTCTATGAAGTAATGACAAATTAGACAGTTGCACAAACACCAAGAAAAGGAATAAACAGTCCATACTAAGGAAGAGACATATTAGATGAATGGATATGCCATAGTTAAGACCATGCATTTTTCCAAGCATGGTCCCTCCAGATAGAACTGAAGGCACATTGAAGGCATTGACTATAGCGTAGGCCGTCCCATGGGAAAGAGTGCCAAGCCTTGCATGGTTGCTATACATTGTAATTTCTCTCATTATGAAGGGAGACTTTTCATTTTTATAGAAGTGAAACTCTACCCAATTGAAAGGAGAATACTGAGACTTTGAGCTCAGATTGTTGTTCATTTCATTTTATCTGAATGAGAAAGCAAGTTGTTTGCAGACTTTGTGTTGTCATAGCTTGTATCATTTTAGGAGATTGTTCTTATCTCTATCTTCTAAATGTGTTCTTGTTTATTTAATTTGGCAAGCAGAACTAGTGAAAGTAATCAAGAAGGTGTCTTGAAACCAACTGATAGGAAGACTTTGTGCTTTCACCATTGTTTTTAGTGTGTGTTTTTCTTTTCCTTCTATGTTGAGGATTTTGGGATGACTTTGTGCCCTCATTATCCTCTGTGTTTCACTCTTTGGGTAGTTGAGGTGGAGACTTTGTGTTCCATTTCATCCTACTAGTTCCTATCCTTTGTTACTAGGTCTTTGTCACTACCTAAAAGAACTCTTATTGTTTCCTGTAAGAACACTTATAAAAGAAGAGAAGTGCCTTCAGTGTTTTCACCAAGATTTTCCCCTTTATTTGTGAACATCATCTCTAAAAGAAGAGAGATGGATGGTGTATCCTACCCCTGAGTGTTATTTTCTACTTATATATTTAGTATATAGCTCTTGCATATTTATAGGGAACCTCCCCTTAATGAGAGGAGAGATTTGTCCACCTCTGATGTAGTAAACCTGCACACTGGGCCAATGAATCTCCCTTGCTATGGATGATAAGACCTATTTTTCTCAATTATACATCTGACTGACAAAATATTCACCCAACATTATTTACTTTTTCCTTAGTCCAAAAGTGCCTCAAAGAGGTTTTCAATTTGGGACCTCAATGTTTTATTTATTTACTTTTGGTTAAGGGTGTTCACCCATTCTCCAAAATAGGCTTTAGGATCTAACTTGATTGAGAACCATTATTTATGGTCCCCCAACATAACATTATCCCTAAGGCCTAGAAAATCACATAAATCCTCATAATTTTTATTCATCAATTGGCACATTGGATTCTCATTGGTCGCATGGGGTCACCCTAGGTGGTTTAAATCCAAGTTCATAGGTTCTTTTGTACTTAGTCATAGAAATTAGCTCAAGTGTTCTCTATTTATTTGGTTTAAGGCCTCCTCCTTCATAATCTTGATTCTTCATGACCCTATTAGGAATAATATAATTTTCATTTTTATAACAATCAACTTGCTTGTCATTGTACAACCATGATTCATCACCTTTGAGAGGGTCATGTTCTTAGCCAAAGGCCAATATGAAAGTGACAAGTGTTGGAATATGAGGGTTGCCTTTGCCATTTATTTTCCATTCCATATGAAGTGGTTTAGATTTATGTCTTCCAAAGGACTTGGGGTTCTATGGAAGGTTTGCAATGTTAAAGGTGTCATGGGTCAAATACTCTCTTAGGCCATTAGTAGAAATGGTATAATGATTGGATATGTTAGGAGGTGGTATGTGGGAAAGTGAATCAAGGGTACTAGGATTAATGTAGTTATCTTATGGTAAATCAAGGAGTATTACCTTTCCCTTATCTTATTTAGGAACTAGATTCATGTTGCAATGGTAGTTATAACTCTTAAACTCAACCTCTAGATTTTTTTAATGCTCGTATGGATGGAAATATCTTGGTATACAAGCCTCAATACATGAATGGGAGAACTTGATACATTGGTGTAATGTCAATGGGACTACATAAATTTCATGTAACCAAGGTCTGCCCAAAAACATATTGTATGATAAATCAAGATCTAGCACATGGCAAAGTGTATCATGGGTCAAGGGCCCAAGGATAACTAGTCAATAAATGGTGCCTTATGATTATCATTCTTCATTATCATAGGATTTAATGATTATTATTTCTAATTTAAGATCTTTTATTGTGTACTTGATAAGCTTGATGAGCTTTAGAGACATTATGTTTAGACATGATCCATTGTCTATAAGGATGTGTTTCACTTTGTGTCACTTTATGAAAACTTCAATGTATAATGGACTATTATGCATTGGGCCAAGGGATGACATATTTCTTTGGTTAAAGGTCATTTGTTGGGATAGAGCTAGGTTTCTAACCAAAGCTTGAAATTTTGTTAGGGGATATGTCACTTGAAACTATGGATTAGATAAGGAACTCATTTAAGATGTTTTTGTGGATTGTTGACGTACACAATAAATTGAAAATAGATATTTATACTAGCATATTTTCCTCCACAATGTCAAACATCTTTTATTGAATAATTTTAAATAGCTTATTCTAAGGTTAAATGGTTGGTCAGATGATGGGTAAAGTGGTATATGGTTATGGTCATGGGATGTTATTCTTTGACCAATGAGTTATGATTATATAATTAGGATGGTATATAGGACCATGGTTGCTAAAAAATGATGGTGATGGTATGGTATTGGATAGGACAAGTCTCAATTTCTACTACACTTGTGTGTGGTCATGAGGCAAGGATGAGTTATCAGTATAAGGTCCAAAATTATTAATCCATAATTGTCAATATACCTATATGTGGTCCTAGGTCAAGGAAAGATTATTAGTATGAGCTGGTTGATTAGTATTGTTTATAAAATGTTATGATTGATTATTATTCAGTCTTAGATTGATGGAGATGGTGTAAATGTGACCTCATGTAATATATCCTACAACCCTATTGTGGTCATGTGAAACTACATGGTAAGTCTATTGGTTATTGTTGTTCTAATCTTGGTCCCTTCTATTATATTGATGTTATTGGTTCTACTATTGGTTATTCAGTTGATTCTATTTTGGTAGTTGATATTGTTGTTTTTTTTATATTGGTTGTTGTTATTTTTGCTAATGTGGTTGGTTATTATGTTTGGGAAAGGGGTTTTGATATATTCTAAGGTTTTTATTGGAAGTGGAAACACCAACATCCAATATTATCTCCTCATTCTCCAACATATTTTTAATGAAATTTTTTATTTACACATAATGTCATAAATTATTTTCATTAATATGATGATATTCATAGAATTCATCTTATTGATACCAATTAGGATAAAAAATGCCCTCAATATAATGTTTTGATATAAGCTAGCTAATCATATTAGTGATAGTGAGCTGGTAAAACATAGATCTAATAGGTTCTCTAAGGTCACTAAAATTGTGATGAGTAGGCACTATTTTCCTTAGAAGATGAGTTTTTAATGGAAATAGTTATTGCATACAAGCTTAGGTTATTATACTTGTTGTGTTTTCTAAAAAGGTTGTGGGTTAGGTGTAATTTTTATATGTTGCATGGGCTGAGCAGACAATGTTTGAAGTGTTTGGATATGTCATAATTTAGTTGCTTCATTTCCCATGGCATTCTTATTGTGATTGAATTGCTTGGGTTTTTCATAGTTATTGACATGTGCTAGTTGTGATGCTTGTCTTTAATCTTAGTTCTAGTTTTGGTTCTAGCCATTTCCTTGATTGGTAGATTGATTTTGATTTAATTAAGTAATCTTGATGATCCCTTTATTAATCATGTCTTTCTCAATCAACAAACCTTTGTAAATTATTTCTTTAAGAGTGTGTGCACACTGTAGTTGTATATGATAGGGTATCTCATTATGAAATTTTTTGGTAAACACAATGACTAATTATTTATCTGATAAACTATGGGTGAATAGGCTTGTAAGGGCTCTCCATTACTATAGATAAATTGCAAATATTTTAGTAGCCTTTTTCTTAGGTTACATTAAGTTAACCAATGAAATTTCATGCTCAAGATTTTATGAAAAGTTTTGCATAAAATTGTCAAAAAGATCATCAAAATTTGCTACTAAATTATTGTGTAACTTTAAAAAAGATTCTAAGGCTTGTTCTACAAGAATCCTTTGGAACAAAAATAATAGGTATTTGTCACTATATGCCACTAGATGACACACAACAAAGAATTCCATCAAATGAGCCTTGGGGTCACCTTTCCCCTTTTATTTGTTAAATTTTAGTGGTTTATACCTTAGAAGAAATGGTATCTATAACTACTCCATGTTGAAAGGGTAAGAACACCCATTATCTAATTTAAACTTTTTAGTTTGTTTCCTAGTTTGGATGGTAGCAATTGCATCCTTCATCTATTGTAACTCTTAGGCTAAGAAACAAGAGGTAACATTGGTTTTATTTGGAGGTTAAGTGGTCAAAAGTGGATTATTTTTTATTAGGGTGTGATAGAGGTATATTTTGATATGGAATGCTGGTTTGGTTAGGGAATAGACCAGGAATACACATTCATGGATTAGGGGGTAATCATTTAAATTGCCCTTATAGTTGCATAATATTCTGGTTATAGTTGGGTATGTAGGCTTTATTTTGAGGATTTTGAGGTTAACATGGAATAATATGGCCATACTATGCCTATTGTGGTTGAATAGGGACATGTTTCCAACTAATCATACCTTGTTATTAAGGGGGGACTTGTGAACCAAGACCCTGTCTCTAAACTTGTGGCACATTTTGAATGAAAGGCAAAGTTTGCTTAATATGTACTTGAGGAACATTGTAACCTCTTTATTACACAAATCTTGGTTGGGAAGTGGATTCATGTTGGATATTTAACATTTATCACTGACTAATATTTACATGTTGGTTAGAAATCATTTGGTTTTTAATTGGTATATTATTCCATGAGAAAATAGGTACATTCATTTCCACCTAATGAGGTGGAATATTAGATTCCCCCAATTGAGGTAGTAATATATTCTACCTCTGATATGTTGTTACATTAGATAATGCTTGATATTGTGGAATATTACTCATCACCTATTGGGGAGGAGTAAAATTCATCACATCTTATTGTGGCATGACATTGGTTATTGGATAACTACCTAATCATATTGTTTGAGTTATTAAAGAAGCAATTGGGTGAGGATTAGTGGTAGTTTTTTGAGATTGGGATGTAGAAATGCATACTTCCAAATTTTGAGAACCACTAATAGTAATAGTTAAAGGCACACTTGTTTTCAAAATAGTTATTTGTGCACTTACACCACTTTGGTTTAGATTAGATGTTGTTTGTGCATTATCCATTATGTTTTGCTTAGTGTTCTATTTAGAAGTAAAATACACTTCTTATATGTTTGGGTATGAATCATTTTTTTAACTAAAGTGTTGTATGTAAATGGGTTTAAACCATGATTTTCATGACCAGTCAATTCTATTAAAAATCCTATTGAAAGAGCTAAATCAATAATAGGCCTATTTGACATGGTCATACTATTAAAATTATGTACTAGATTCAAATAAGTTTGGTATGTTGTCTGCATCTATATAAAGTGATCCTCCATGAGGCCTTTTCCTTTTACAAGCATACTAGAGTCCTAATATGTCACTGGGAATATAGATAAAGGGTTATTAGAAGAAGCCTATTTGTTATTTTGAATATAAAGTACATTGTGAGGCATTCTTACTAGACTTGAAAAATTCTCATGATGGAAGTCTATCAAAAACTTAGCCTGTACTTCTATAGATTTGACCAAAATCTCATCCTTATTTTTTAATAAGTGATTCTCAAATAGATAAGGATCATATGTTGATGGTGTAGTAACATAATACGGTTGTTGAGGAAATGGTTTTTCAACTTTAGGTACTATAACTAGGTATTGCTCTATTTTTTCTTGATCCTACTCTGAGTATGGAGGCATGTTAATCAAATAGTGAGTTAATGTGAGTTAATGGGTCTTATTTTTGTACCCCTATTTGAGTGTTATAAGATGGATAAGGATCCATATCATAAAAAACATCATTTGCATAGGGGTCTTGAACCATTTCTTCTTGTATAACTACATTACTAAGCCCTAGATTGTACATGATGCCACTACAAGTGTAGGAATACATGTTATGATCCATAGTAAATGCTTTGACACCAAAAGGGAATAAATTTTTACAAACTCTGAAAAAGTAATGTCACAAGTCTCAAACTTGGTCTAATTTAGTCAAAATGATGGATATGTATATCCAAAAAGGTTTATGTAATGACTCATGATAACTAACATCAAATGTCTAATGTTACATGTCTCACACAAAAAAGGTCAAGTCAATGAATCAAAAATTGAAATGACAATTTCTAGGATCAAAGGGTTTAAAAGGAGTGTAATATAGGAAAAACAAAGGTTACTAGGTATTTTAGCCAAACATGACATTAAAATCTAGGCTCAAATGGGTTGTGATAGTACGTTTGGCCAAATGGTGCCAAAATATAGACTTGAAATAAAGATAAGATTTATAATCTAATAGATTTGAAATACTTTTAACAAAAACTAGGAATTTGACTCTTGGATATAAACTTGATCAATAGGTATGAGGTATGAAACAAAAGGCACTTGGAGAAAGATTATTTTCTCCAAAATAATAAATCTAGACTATTTTGACCAATAAACTAAACAAAAGTGAATGGCACAATTGCACTAGACAAAGATTCACAAAGTACCCTAAAATTGGTTTAAAAAAATGAACTCTATGCAAATAAGTCTATGAAACCATTTGAGTAGTATAACGATGTTAAAATGCTCAAAAGGTGTGATAAATTTTTTCTTCAAGACTCTAAGTTAAAATGGTTTGACAAGATTTTGATAGCATAACGCTACTCTCTTCAACTTAAATGACACACACACACACAAAGTTTTGGCAAATTTCTATGGAAAAAGTGTTTTATCAAATGGACTCAAGACTCACTTTACCATGGTTAAAAAAATTGGTAATGGGAGAGGTAGTATAAAAATTCATTCTAGGACTCAAAGCATGAGCAATATGTAAGATGACTTGAGTCTACCAATGATGATATAGATATGAGTCTAAAAATGGCCCTCAATCTAAATTGGAAATTAAACCTAAGTTCCCTCAAGTCTATTGTAAATGGAGAACCCACTTACCACATTAACTTTGTGAACTTAGAAAGGTAAAAATTTAAATTTAAATTATCAATGAATGACTTAAGAAAAATTGGAAAATGGTCTAGACTCAAATGGGCATCATAACTGCACCAATCAGATGATATGACACAATGTTTTTTAGATATCAATTTTGAACAAAGAAAAAGATGATTTTCACTTAGACAACATAACACTTCCTTGTTCAATAAATTTGGTGGATAAAGTGTTTTGTTATGGCTTTTTCTAACAAATAAGCTTTGACTCAAAACAAGACCAAGTAATCTAAGGCAAAGACAAAGCTAATTAATTAAACATCCTAAGCCCTAAACTGATAAGGTTGCATGATATTGTTGACGTCCATCCTTATACATGCACTTGAGAGGAATTAAGTGTTCATAAAAAATAAAAGTGCATTAAATATTAGGGTTTTTACACCTCCTCTCAAGTGACAATACAATGACATGGACCTTGTGGTACACCTCATATCAGAAATATTTTTGAAACAAGTGGGGTTTGTCTAAAACTCTATAATTTTCAACCATCTAGATGGATCCCATGTGCAAAAAATTTCACATTATCACATAAGAGAACCAACACCTCATTTAGGTCCACATCAAATGGCTTGGTGTGAAAAGGTCTAGTCCTTTTCAAAACCATTACATCCATCACTTGCTAAGTGTAGTGTGATGTCCAATATGATCATACATCTCGAGCTTTGCCTCTACTAATGGAGATGGTTTAACTGCTCAAACCAACATCTCATTGAGGGTATTATAATTTATATAACCCTTATCCCCCCAATAATGGAGAGGGGTTGAATTTAATGCTAAGAGATGAAGCCCTAGGTCAAAGCTTCCTTATAGAACTTATGGGAGATAATGAAGTCCCCATCATAAGGCAAAATGTGTGAAATGAAAAAACTAAGTAAAAAATATTTATGGTTGTTTCTAGATCACCCAAGACATGTGGATCTTAAGGAAAGCCTTCAAAACATCCTTTTTACACCTTTGGACTAAGCCACATTTTGTAAAGAAGATGGTGTTTTTGATCCCACAAGTTCCCTATAAAGGATGGGGGGAGAGCATATACACACAACTTCCATTTTACACACAAAATTCTATCTAAGTAAATGATAAATAACTTACATAAAAAAAATTGAAAGAGAAAAACTGATCCTAAGAAGATTATTGCCCACTCCCCAGTAGCCCATACGAATCCTGTGACTATCAGAGCCCTCCCCCTCTATCTAGATGGGATATGGGCTCTCTATATAGATGGGCATCCATCTGAGATAAGGAGCCTATATATCTATCTAATCCCCACCTAAATTTAATTTTAAATTACTAAAATGAAATATTTGGTGGTGTTCTTTGGCCCCTTATCCTTAATTTGTAAAACATTTGTAAAATAACCACAAAAATTAAGCAAATAAGCATCCAAGTTTTTGTTTAAGCACCAAATGAAAGATTCTTAATTATTTTTAAGTATCCAAAATAGGTTTAAAAAGACTTAATTAATATTGATTTGATCCTTTTTTAAGTAATTCCTATAAGAAAATTGTTAGAATGTTGTTTAACTTTGAAGATCTTTTGTGAAAAAAACAATCAAACTTAAAAAGTATGCTCTTGATTTTGCACAGTGAAAAATCATAACTCCACAATCCAATACTGTAACTCTATAAAACCATTAATGGTTAAAAAAAAAATTTAAATCATGGGTTAGATAGTATAAATAGACAAAATAACTACTCTAATAGACAAAACCACAAGTTATAAGGCAAAACTATAACTTTAAGAGTTATAATTTTGTCACTTAACCCCTAATGGCTAGGCTAATTGCTAGTAGTTTAGCCATAAAATCATGAATATAACTGATAAAATCACAAATTGTAAAATAAAAATAATATAATATTGTAATGATCTTGATATTCAATATATGCAAAAATACCTTTAAGGTAGGGAAACAACATATAATACTCCTTTAGGAATGAATAACTCCACAATGTCTCTTCGAGGGGACAACCTCCAATATCCTCTTACAATAGAAGACTCACTGCTTACTTGATATCTTTACCATGATATTCATCCCCTATATATATACATCTATCTAACCCATGGATGGGTAACCTCCTAATCCAATGTATACCGACCATTACCCAATGTACTACTTCCATAAGTTACTCTATTATCCTAATATATTATACCCATATAACTAACTAAGGGGATGTGTGTCACATGTCGGCATCTCCATCAACCCATATATCATATCCTTAGGTACATAACATTCCTTCCCTCTTTGACATGTTTCATCCCCAAAACATAGGAAGAAACCAAATAATGAGTGTGCTTCAAATCATTACACACTTGACTCCAATCTTGATCATCTAGCCATCTATATGTGATCTTGGCAGGTGATAGCTCTCTAAGCTTGTTTCTAAATTTTATTGTGCTCCTCTGATTTCATTCATGATCAAAATCAGATTGCTTTGGTGTCCAATCATAATTATTCCTCTTTTTATTCCGTGTACCATATTCCACTGTGCTACTATGATTCCAGCCATGACCATAGTAGGTATTCTTCCATGCATAGTCATAATGATTTCCCCATTCATTCCATGTGCCATAGAATTTTTTCTTTGGATTCCATGCATATCCATAATGATTGGAAATTTTATTTCCTGTATATACAAAATGATTGTTATTATGATACTTCTTCACCTGGTTCCATGATTGTTTCCTCTCATGATGATGTGGGTGTCTATATACCTCAACCTTTTCCAATACTTTGACCTTATCCACATTTGCTTCTACCTCTTCCACCTTTTCCTTCTTTGTCTCTTGAGTAGATGAAGTGCTCATTTTTAGTGTGTCTTTATCTATATCATCTGAATCTTCATCATGTTCTTCATCACCTATTTCCATCTCATTCTCATGATCTACCTAGATTGTTATTGGTGCCTTTTTCACTATGATATCTTGTAAAGTGATCTTCTTTTTCTTATACCAAAACATCATGAACTTTTTATGAACATTAATATTCATTATTCCCAAAGTCTCTAACCATGGATATCCAACAACTATAGCCACATTATCCATATCCAAAGCATAAAAATATGAATGCAAAACATATTTTTCCATAATGAGCTTTAGATCTTCAAACATTGAAATATTCTTACCATCTACTTGAACCTCTTTTATATTCTTTGCTTGAACATGTAGATGCTTGGACACATTCATGTTGATAAAGTTATACTTGCTGGTAGGGTTTATGGACACAACTACCTTCTTCTTTTGAATGTATCCATGAAATTGAAAACTTGACTCAGATTTCTTTAGAGCCAAATTATTTGAACCTTTCTTTTCTTCTTCTTCTTCATCATCATCATCTACTTCTTCTTCTATTGCTTCTTCTTCTACTTCTTCTTCTTCTTCTTCTTGTTCTTCTATTTTTTCTTCTTATTTTTCTACTACTTCTTCTTCTACTACTAATTCTTCTTTTTCTACTTCTTGTTTTATAGCCCATCGATCTAAAAAAATTTGTTCCATTTCTTTCCATGAAGAAAACCTTTCTGTACAACTCAACTGATCAAACCAATCTAGTGCAGGCCTAGACAAAAAAGGTGTTAATCGTCTTTGCTCAAACGTTTTTCAAAAATTATTATCCAAAAGGAGCCACCATTCTTTAGCATCAATATCATCTTCCCCTAACATTTTTTTCAACTCCATGATCCACAAATAAATTGGGGTTCATGAAACCTTAAAATGTCAAAATTGATCCATAAAATTGCAATAAATTACTCCAAACTCAAAAATTTCTTAAATTTTGACTATACTTCTCTTAAATCTATTTACATCTCCAATAAAAATTTTGAATAAAAATTCCCTATATTTCAGAAGATATAGTGAAATTATTATAAAACATAAAATATCAATAACTCCCTCTAAACGAATCAAACAATTCTAAAAATTTTACTACGCTTCCATTATATTTTCTTACATCTTCAATAAAAATTTCAAACAAAAATTCCCTATATTTCAGAAGATATAGTGAAATTAGTGTTTCACTCCACACAAATTGCCCAAATCG
The DNA here is from genome assembly GCA_037957365.1 of Torreya grandis. Classification (NCBI taxonomy): domain Eukaryota; kingdom Viridiplantae; phylum Streptophyta; class Pinopsida; order Cupressales; family Taxaceae; genus Torreya; species Torreya grandis. The sequence continues at coordinate 2,667,835 of JARHVA010000891.1, read as the reverse complement.
AAGCTCTGATACCACTTGTAATGATCTTGATATTCATTATATGCAAAAATACCCTTAAGATAGGGAAACACCATATAATACTCCTTTAGGAAGGAATAACTCCACAATGTCTCTTCGAGGGGACAACCTCCAATATCCTCTTACAATAGAAGACTCAATGCTTACTTGATATCTTTACCATGATATTCATCCCCTATATATATACATCTATCTAACCCATGGATGAGTAACCTCCTAATCCAATGTAGGCCAACCATTACCCAATGTACTACTTCCATAAGTTACTCTATTATCCTAATATATTATACTCATATAACTAACTAAGGGGATGTGTGCCACATGTCGGCATCTCCATCAACCCATATATCATATCCCTAGGTACATAACAAATATCATGACTGAGGAGTCATGGTATTTTAATATCACATATTGATCTATAGACATAAAACTTGTTAGTCTAAAAATACAACTAAAATGCAAAATCATAACTAAAAGACAAAACCATGATTGTGTCAGTTACAGTTTTGTGGTCTAGAGCAAAAAATTGTAAGTTCATAGTAAAAAAATCATTAATTCTAAAAAACATATTTTTTTCTCAAAATTTTCACCCACTTTGGCCTCAAACTCCAAGATTCTACATGAAAATGGTTAGTAGTATGATTGTAGGTGCTATTTAAGTAAATTTGTAGGGTGCAGTCCCATCGAGCATGACATTTATGAACATATGAATCTGATAAGTGGAGATTAGTATCATGTTAGTATAGAAAAATCAAATCCAATACAACAAACTAATGAAATAACACATTATACCTAGACTTTAGGGTCAGGTTATTGAGGGAAAACCAAATGAAGACACAAATAGAATGCAAGGAAGTAAAAGCCTTTCCTCACCTTCCTTAATGGCTCTAAAGGATTTGTTCATTGGATTGCTTGTCTTATGCTTCAAAGGTCTTTATCAATGGAGCTTGACTATATTCTCCACCTCTTCTTGGCATCATTGGATTTGTGTCTTTGACTTGTGAATCTTGACTCAATAATTTGGCATAATAATATATTAAAATAGATTTGAAAGCATTTGAGCATGATAACTTTACACCAAAATTATTTAAAATTATGAGTGTGAGGCCTCTTATTTATATATTTTTCCATTTGATCATAATGAACCTAAACCATCCATCTCAATATGAAGATGTGTAGCTAAGAATACATTCAATTTTGGAGGCTAAAATCAATAACTATCTTCATAAAAATTTGGGATCAAAAGGCATTAAAGAGGCATGGGAGGGCTTAATCAGATCTTTATGGAATTTATGGCTTGTGGATGCCACCCCATTAATGATATCACTAGGTGATATAGTTATTGATGATAAATTTCCTTTAATGAATAATCAATAACCTCCATGGAAAATCCATTTAAGCTCTTGATTCTAATTAATTAGCTTTAAACATGATTAGTCAATTTTGGTGAAAATTCTTTGGAAATTGGTGCTCAATTAATAAAACTAGTCAAAGTTTCATATTATTAGATCAAAATTTAACTAGAGTAGAAGTGAAATGTGAGTAAATAATAGAGGCATGTGTCTCATGTAAGAAAATTGGTAGAAAAGATCAAACTAGAGCACCCAAATACAAAATCATAATTTTGACTTGAAATGATCTGATCAAAATTAAGTATCCTATAAAATGCATTTCCCAATTTAGGGATACATTGGCCAAAATTGTCACTTGTATATGATAATTTTGAACCATTTATCATGTTTTAGTGTTTTTAGCCCAAATTATGATATTTACTAGAAATTGGTCTGAAGTTTGGTTAGAAGTGCCCACTTTTAGGTGTCTACATATCTAACCATGGATTCAACTAGATATTTACCTTTTATGGGATCTCATTAAAATATCTCAACATCCATTTCCTACTCTTGGGAAATGGTGTTGATATCAAGGCCATTCAGTCCTATTTTAGAGACATCCCTCTCTTCACCAAGCAAATCTTCAAGATCCAACTACATCTCCTCAAGGTTGTCTTTTCCTCTTATGTTCGAGAAAGTGTCTTCTCCAAATCAGTGTCTTCATGTACTTTGGCTAGCTCCAAGGTCCCTTATAATAACTCTTCTAGTTATTCCCTGTCATTGTATTTAAGCTTTTATATCTCTTGTTCCAAAGGAGTAATTTATATTATTGGCACTGAACCTTCTAGTTGACCTAATGGTGGATTCCTTTTTGGTAGTGAAACCCTATTTGGTGGTGAAACCCTTCTTAAGAGTGTCTAGGTAATCCTTTACCTTTTCAAAGGTTTTGTCTAAGAAATTGTGATGGAATTATGCTTAGAATGTTTTTTCTTCCTTTCTAGTGGTGGCATTAGGGGAGTTTCTCTCTCACACACTCTACACTTCTTTAAGATTTATTCTTTGGTTTTAACATAGATAAAATAGTTTAAATAGTAAAACAAACCAAGGTTTGATTCACCTTGATGTCAAATATATCTAACTCAATATTTTTTATATAAAATTTCTTCCCAGGGTATCCATACATCCGGTAAAGAGTGTGAACCTGAGAGTCAATTTGTTTAGCTTCAAATATAAATGGTTGTGCATTGTAATAATAGTTAATATAGTTCATAAAGTACCATTCCATTAAATCATAAGGTAGCTTCATCCGAGAAAAAAATATCCATATGAGACCATCCTGATGAACATGAGGGAATAATATTACTTTACAACAAACTTAGCTTGATTATGAAACTATGTAGGCAAGTTCTTTGGAATTTTCCACTCGTTCCCAAAGGTTTCCTTCATCCCATCATACCATGACTTAATTTTAAGCTTAGAGGATGAAATGATCTGACCAAGGTAGGTGAATGCTTTGTATCACTCTACATGGGATTTATGCTCAGGTAGGTACACCCATTTCAATTCTCCATAGGTGTATTTAGGTACATCAATTTCAATTAACACCATTATTAATAATAACATGCCCCATGGGAACCTATGGTTGGTTGTCTGATGACTCTTTTACACATCTTATATAATTTTGTTGGCAAAATACATTGCCTAGATGTACTTTATCCCCTCGATGACTTGGTATGCAACATATAGGTGGCCACATACACCTCTTTCCACATATATCCACCACCATCCTTTTTAGACACCTAAAAATAGCCACCAAAGGCCTTCAACTAGAATTTAGATTGATTCTTACCAATTATTGAAAATTAAGCCTAAGAATCACTAAACATCCCAAATTTTCTTATGCATCATTCATCAAATCTGAGAATATTTTTGAGACATTCCTAATTGGGGTATCTTATTGTAAACAAAAAAACCTCTCACAGATTCATATATAATCAACCTATGGCATCAAAACATATAATTTGGCCTATAGATCTATTAAGTGGGGCACATGGACATCAATCCAAATAATGAAAATGCTAAAAAGCCTAATCAGAATTAATTAAAAAGCTAAACCAAATTAAAGGAATTGTTGAATTATTCATGTGAAATTTATCAATAAATAAATAATAAATTTAAAAATTTTAAATGTTATACTTTTTCATGATTACCTTTTTTGAGTTGTCAAGCCTTTGCAAAAATCTCAAAATATTTCACCTATGCCTATTTATTGAAAATGATCTTTTGACACTCTTTAAATTTACTAGATTTAATTAACTCACTTAGGTTAGGTTTGAACCCATTCCATGTTTAAACTACACTTTGTCTCACCTTGTATTGGGGTTAGTTCCTACACATATAAATACAAGGAATTGCTTATTGAATTTAAGAGCTTGGAAGTGTAGAGTTATAATGCAAGTTTTGTAGCATGATTTATATCCATAATGTTATAATGCCAAAATATTGAGCCAAACCCCATCAAACAACAAGCATAAACCACATAAATAAATCCAATCATGGTATCAAGGAGAGAAGGATCAAATAAAAATCCATCACCAAAGACTCTTTGAGAACAAACTAAGCAAACCATAAGCAAATCATTTTTAGCTCTCAAGGAAGGTAAGGATTATTTTTGCCTAAATTTTAGTTGGGTTATTTAATTGTATTTTGTCCATTATTTTCCCCCTATGATCTAGGCTAGAGATGTTAGCATGTTAGTGTGTTGATTTTATTATTTTTTGAAACTAACACTTGATCTAACCTTGCCTCTATTGTCAAATTCCTATGATCATAAATGGCATGCCCAATAAGACCATAGAATCATCCCACATACCAAATAAACCAAGATGCAACTCTTAACTTTTCAAATGAATGCTTTAATATCTTCAAAATTAGATTTTTAGCTTTTTCCATATTTTTGTTTTTTGTGTTAACTCAGATTTACATAGAGAATGACATCGATCAGGCATAATTGTCATCGGTTTTGCCTAAACCATCATTGGTTCTAAATAATTGACATCAATTTTAGGTAACCATCATCAATTAGGGTGCAAGGTAAAACATGGCTTAAAATTTGGTATTTTAAATCTTTTTAGTATTCCTATTTGTTATTTATGTGTTTCATTGACTTATATTTTCCCTATTTAATCATCATGCTATAGGTTCTGTGTATTTTTTTTATCATTTTTGAGATTAAAAACATTTTTCACTTCATTTTATTTTTTCCTTTAGGTTCACAGGTAGTTGATATCAATCTTTATTGATCAGCATCAATTGATTTCCAATTGGCATCTGTTGCCTTATAACTGGCATCGGTCACTGCTAACTGATATCAGCCTCTATGTAAAAAATATAGAGAAACCTGAGAGCTATCTTTTCAAAACTTATTTATTCATCCATAATAGTGATTCAAATTAAAATAAAACTCTCTAACCCTTATATGACCAAGGAAGGATTAGAACATATATTTTCAAGTTTAAATGCTTGAACACTTCATTTTTAGTGCTTAAAAAAATGGTTAAATCTTTAACATTTGATTTAAGTGCTTAAAAGGAGCCTAGGTGAATTGTGTAAGTTTTTTTGTGAAATATATTATAATATTTTTAAAATTTAAGCCAAAGGGATAAAGAACTTCATCAAACATTTCATTTGATGCCATAAAATTAACATTCACTTAGATTGCAATTTTTTAAAAGTGTTTCCTTTTATTGTTTTTTTGTTTATTTATGCAAAATGAAGAGTGCATGTATGCTCTCCCCTTATCCCCTATAGGTAAATTGGATAAACAAAAACCACCTTTTAACTTAAAATTTGTGCCTCATACAAGGTATGGAAAGAATGTTGTCTAGGCTCTCTATAAAACCCATATGGTTTGGGTGATCTTAAAACAACCTCTAAAGTCTTTCCATTTGGTCATTTATTTCATGTGATTTGGTTTGTGAAGGTGAGTTGATAGTTTCTTCACAAGTTATTTAGGGAATATTTGACCTGGGGTTTCATCTTTTGACATTATTTCAACCCCTCTCCATGATAGGGTATATAAATCAAGGTACACATAAGGTAAGAGCTAAGGGGTTGAGCAGCTAATCTCTCCTTTCATAATGAAAACCTGAGGTAGGTCTGGTTAACCAAGGGATTATACTAAGCAGTACATAAATGGAATTTATATGCAAAGAGAAAGACCCTTGCATAGTAATTTAATTAGTATGATCTCAATTAATGTGATGCATCTCTAGTGTTAATCACACTTAGGACCATCTAGATGGTCAAAAAAATTAATTTTTAGATCAACCCCACTTACCACAAAATATTGTTGATGCAGGATGAGTAGCCCAAAGGTCCATGTCACCATACAATATTTTAGGAGAAGGGGTTGTAAAAACTGTACTACATGAAATTTTATTTTTGGATTAACACTTAAAATCCTCCCAAGAGTACATATATAGATGGATTTTAATGATACAATGCAACCTTGTCAATTATAGGATTTAGGATGATTTACTTAGTTTTATTTGGTCTTTTTCCTTTCACTTTCTTGGTCTTTAAGTCTAAAACATTTTTTTGTTTATGCCATGTAAAAAATGAGTCTTTGTGTCCACATTACTCTATTATTTGATGAGACATTGTGCCATCCATTTGACATAGTGATTCTTTCCTTAAAACTTTATGTCAAAAGTGTTATATATGTCACTTGATTGAGATGGGTAATATTGCACTACCCAAATCCTTTCAATTTTGTGCCTTAGAGTCTTTGAAGTTTACCATTGATTACACCTTTAGAGAGTGATAATTTCATTACAATACTCGATTTATTTCATATACTTGTTTTATATTATGTCTAAATTATCCAAATTTCAAACCAAATGATGTGTGCCTTTTGGATATTTATCTAGTGCCATTCAATTTTGTCTAGATTATCATTTGTTTAAAAAGCTTAGTTTTCCTAAGTTGAGTTTTTAATTAACTTTGACAAGTTTGAATTAAAATGTTGATTGATTTATGTTTATGCCTTATCTAATTGAGGCTTAGAAACTAATCTTTCTCTTTTGGGTTGTGTAACTTAGGTTAATTCTTTACTCAAATTCAAAAACTATTTTTTTGTGCCTTTATTTAGGCAAAAATAGTCTATCTCCAAGTGCATTATGTTTCATGTCTCATATCAATTTGATCAATTTAATGTCTAAATTAAAGTGATTAGTCTATTCTAAATTTTTATTACGATTGTAGATTAAATACCCCTGTGTTTTAAGTTTGGATTTTGACGTTGAGTTTGGACAAAAGACCTAACACATGCCTTTGTTTGATCCTAGTTTTTGACACTATGTTTGGCCAAAAGACCTAGAAACCTTTATTTTCTTATAATAGACCTATTTGGAACACTTTTAACCTAGAATTTGGAATTTTATTTTTATTTCATCCACTCAAACTTTTTGTATGAGACATTAAATGTTAGACATTTGATGTTATACTATTCTATACCAAGTATTAGAACAAACCACCTTTGGAGATACAAATCCATCCTTTAACCAAGTTAGATTGATATTTGAACCTTTTATATTTTTAGACATTATTTTTTAGATTTTTTAGAACTCTAATCCCATTATATCATGAATCATTTACTATTGATTTGGCAATGTCTCACTATATACATAGTGGAGCTATGTATAATCTAGGATATAGTAATGTTGTTTCACAAGAAGACTTTGTTAAATAACCATATATAAATGATTTAATTTAAGATATGGATCCTTATCCAACTTACAACACTCAATTAGGGGAAAAAAATCCAAGATCTCTTGGCCCATTATTTGGTCAACATGCCTCCATACTCAGAGTTGGACTAAGAATAAACAACATTATACCTAACTATTATACATATGATTACCAATCAAATCCAATAGAAACCATAATATTTTATTATGAAATTATCCTATGTCCCTTATCTATTTGATTTTCACTTACTTGAAAACAAGGATAAAGTCTCAATCAGAGCTATAGAGGTGGGGCCTAAGTTCCTGGCAAACTTTTCCCATGAAAAAATTGCCAAGTATATTAAGAGTGCCTTACAACATGCCTTATAATAACAACATTGATAATGCCTCTTATATCAACCATAAATCTATAGTGTCAATTAATATCAGTACCCTCATATGCTTGTCACACAAATGGGCCTCATGAAGGATCACTTCAACAGATGTAGATAACATACCAAACCTATCTAAATTTAGCACACAATTTCAACAAAAGACCATGTCAAATGATCCTCTTATTGAGTTAGTGTTTTCAATCATATTTTAACCCCTTAAGGAGATGTCTTATGTCTCCTCATCTAAGTGGTACAATGGAAACATCTCAAAATTTATAGGTAACCAATAGGTGAGATGAATCTCTAGAAGGGCTAGTTCCCTTAATGTACTCTTTGAACACTTACTTACATATCAAATTTACATGAAAAGAGTTAAAAAGGAAACTAAAAATCTAAAATTTGATGTAATAATAATTATTTTCCTCCTATTGACTAAACTTATAATAATTAGATCAAATCAAAGCTTCTTTCACACATAACTCACAACTCAAGACAAATTGTTACATCAATGCTTCATATGCTATGTTTAAGAGGTATATTAATGATTAGGAGGGATAATGATGATATTTTTGAGAATAAAATCATAAAATACTTCTAAAACTCTTATACACTAATAAATAACACTAACAAAAACTTTTAATAATTACTCTTCTGCATACTTGGTGGACAATCAATGATAACATGCTAGAACAGACTATCTTCTACTAGACAATATCAACAAGATTGCAAAAATAATAAATTATGTAGCACGTAAGTAGGAAAATTAAATTTATAATTTTTTCAAGAGACATTCAAATACAAAAATGGCTAGGGTTTCACCATTTCCAATAGAGGCTACCACAAAGAGCTCAAAAAGTCACTAATTATAAAATTTGAGAGAAAGAAGAGAAAAATAAGTCCAAGGGTCACAATAATAGGTGTCAGTTGAGAAAAGGATTTATATGTGTATAAAAATGAAGTGGGATATAGACCATGTAAGGTTTAGTAGGACAAATGGATCTCCAAACTATGCAACTCATTGGTTGTGGCATGAAGTTCCTTATTCTACATAAAAAATTTACTTCATAATTTATCTCAATTGAAACATCCCAAAACTGAATAGGGATAGGTTTCATGATAAATAATATGGATGGGTTATGTACATGGTTTTACATGCATTGGTTGCATTCCTAATCACCTAAATTCCTCTGAAAGTGAGCCATCATTGCCTGTAATTAAATAAACTCCCTTTTCAGACACCCTTCACATTTGGCCTCAAAACTAGCTTTAGTTTTCCATGAAAGGGAGTATATGACACTTGGAAAGACCCTCCATGTACTTATATTACTCAAGTAGACCTTAAAAGGCCATCCACTTGAAGGTTTCTTCTCACCATCTTGCTCACTTTTCTAGTTTTGACTAGATGAGATGAAGCTATTGGTAGACACACTTAGGAGATTTGATGAATCATGAAATGGTCATATCAAGCTATAATATTTTTTAATTTCTAGCTTAAAAATTATTTCATCTCTTGAAACCTCTTGTAACCTGTACAATATACAAAATAGTCAAAGAAAGTAATATTGTACCATGTTTATTTAGGTAGGGTAGTGAAACATTTGATGGGGAGGAAACCTAAAGATTCATCTACAACCTCCATACACTTTCATGGTCATTCCATCCCATTTTGATAGCACTCCATCCTTGTTTTCTCAATCAAGTCCTTTTCCAGGGTTTAGTAGGGTTATATGTCCTTGATTTTAAGATTTTTTCATAAAGCTATGATGTTAAAACTGAAAAAAAATTCCACAAGAGTGATTTTCAATACCAATTTCAACCTCCCAAAACTCTTTGGATCTCCATACACAATTTCAAAGAATATGTGAGCATCTAAAGTTGTCTTATGGATCTTGATTCCCCATTTCCTACAAGCTTTAATTGGTCTTGAGTCAAAGTGAGGTTTCTTGTGATCTCCCCTACATTATAAAAGATTGGACACATATAAAATGACCCTATGAACATTCTCCAATCCATTATAATTCTCATCTCATGTTATAAGTGAAAGTGACTCTCCATTTGGCTTTAGGCCTAAACCATGTTTGACATGACTGTCTACATACTTGGAAGTCTAGACCATCCTATTGAGTTTCATCCTTCTATTATTGATTCTACATGTTTTTTATGTGTTTTTAAAATTCCCATACCTTATTTAAAGGTATAATTAGCCTTTATCTCACCTTATCACGTTCCTTCTTCAAAACTTAATAGTTTATGATTTAGGGGAGTACCCTCTAACTAAGACAGAATAGAGGGTACTTCCCATGTTTTCTAAAAAAAATTTTTAAGGGGATTATCCAAGTTATGGAGATCTTCTTAATAAAAATTATGCCTTTGATCAAGTTTTTAAACCTTCCAACTATTCTAAAACCCAAAATAGACTCCTAAAAGGTATATTGTGTGCAAGATTTTTACCATGTAGACTATGTTATGCATTTAAAAAGTCTTTCATGTTCTAAATTATTGATATAAGGGTATAATTATATGTAAATTACATTTTTAAAACCATTCCAATCAATTATTAATTACAACCTATGTCAAAACTCTTCAAGTCTTAACCCACACTTGACTAGTCAAGGTACTTGGTTGTGTTTCCTATTTAGAAAAGGCACTTGTAAGTGACATTGCATAGATTAATATTTGAAAACATTGCATGAACCATATTTAAAAATTATAAGACTCATTTAATCAATTTTTTTATTCATCTCACACTTTGAGGTTGAATTATTCTCAAGACCAGTCATAGGTAGCTGACTATGTTTTATATGTTTATTCTTCAAAGGTGACCCTTGTAGGTGGTAATGCATGTTTGGGCCTTTGGTATAGTTTTTAAAGATATTATAAAAGTTTTTATTATGACACCAAGTCATTTATATACCAATCCAAGTCATTTCCATACCTTTTAAGCATTTGTTTCTAGCTTACTATCACCTCTCAATCAGTTGTAGGTGAGTACTTTCAAATTAAGGGACACTTGTAGGTGTCTATGGGACCCAAAATATAGTATAAAATTATATTTAATTGATAATTTTGATCATAAATACTCTTTTCATTACCTAGAACTATTTTATCATGGAAACATGGTTTAGTATTGTAACCTTGACTGAAGAGTCTAGTTGGAGCTAAAATTTTGTAGACCTCACTGTCTAAGTTTAGTGTATAGAAATACAACTTTAGGCCTTCCAATAACCAATTTAAATTGATAATATGCCCTCAAAAAATTTCAAATTCCTTCTCATCTGTCGATACTATAATACATAGTCACTTAGATGCACCAAGAGTCTTGATAACATGGTCATATGATATCCATAAAATGAATGTGTGCTCTATTTTTGTGTTTTAGGGATTTGGTCCCTAAACACAATATTTTCACCTTTAGAGATAATATATCATTTTTCCTACACACTTATAAGTACAAACATGTGTGTTATGGCCTTTTCAACATTCTAGGACTTCAACTAGGGTTTCAAATTATGTAATCTCCTCAATTAAGAGTTCTCAATTCTCTACTAGTGCCACCTATAGGTGGGCTTTTGCATGTGTGCAGGTAGTGAATGTAAGTGTGGAAAAGGTGCATTGTTTTTTACCTTATTAATAGACCTAGACTCTTTACAAATTCTTCAAATGGGTATTTATCATTATGAAGTTATTGAAACTAGTTTCAAAATATCTATTCCAATGTGATTTTCCTCTTTCAAGCACCTATAGGTGCACATTCATGGTAGTCTATGTGCAAGTGTTGTATATGACTGTAAAATATTATTTTTACCATTTAAAATATTATTCACTACGTTATGTTACTATGATATTTATCATAACTTTTAATCCTTCATCATACTTATGTGGATGTTCTTAGAACCTTCAAATTATGACTAAGTGTGAGAAAGATCTGGGAGTTGACCATGCATGCTAATGAACTACAACCTCTATGATGTTAACCTTGGAGGTTGAAAATTTGAAATAATAATATTGTCTTGAACCCATTGTAATGATAAATATTCCATGTCACAATGTATTTAATCCATTTTAGAGAAAGAGACTTTCTAAAAATAGTGAAATTTAAGTACAAGTTCACTATCAACACCTTCCTACAAAGTGAGTTATTTGAGTTATCAAATACCTTCCAAATGTGAGAAAAATCATGGATAAAATTAAATTATATATTCAAAATAATATGTATGTAAAATCACCTATTAAATTATACAAACTTTATCCAAATTAGATCAAAACCTACATGGTGTAGGAAATAGTGAGTAGAAAAATGTAGTCAACTTGTTAGAGATGATTCATAAATCACAGTTGACCAATATTTGAAAAATTTTGATGAAAATAAATCTATTTGAGTTTAATATCAAACCCCAAAGACATTTGGTCTGAAACCTCTTCAACTGACCATACTAAGCATAATCATATTGATTGCATCTACATGTCTAGAAAAGAGATGAAGGAGAAGAATGGTTTTAGCTCAAATTTGGCTCCTAGAGAGTATTTAAAGTATGTAAATGAGTTTTAGGAATCCAAATATTCATCTCATAACTTTATCCCCATGTCACACTCCCTTATGGGCCATACAAGTGCCAAAATCTTCATTTTTTAGTTTGTTTCTTGATTTTTAGCTAGATAACCTACAAATTTTAGATGGGACTAACATTTATAATAGGTAATCTCACCTCTTAGATGTTTTAAGTAAAACTAATACACTTTTACACCTTTAAAATTGCACCACTTACATATATGACCCCTAAATGGCTACTAAGTGAATCAAAATGGCATATAGACTAATTAAATGATGACCAAGGCTAAAATGGCATTAAATTACATCAAATAGAATATAACACACCCTATGACAAAATATTAGACCCATATAAATATATAAATATTATTTTTTTACCTATATGGGTCCTAATTTGACTTGCATGATCAAATTTGGTTAACAAAATGGTGACGTATAGGGGTAGTATGCCTATTATATTGAAGATTAGTAGCCTTATCTTATCCATGGGAAAATGGAGTCAACAAATTATTGAAGACAACTAGTAAGGAATTTCCTAAAACACACACAAAATAACCACACTATAGCAAACAACATAAAACAAAGTAAGACACCAACAAGACTCACACATGTGAACAAGTACTTAAGGAAAACAATAAACATAATAGTTATGTAAAAAGAGAGAGGAGTAATTTAGTCACAATGTTTAATAAAGATCTCATTTATTGGTATATGAATCTCCTCTCCATCCAAATTTATGATTTGGAAATCATTGTGTTGCTTACATTGAGTGATGACATAAGGGCCACTCCACAAAGCATCAAACTTTGTGTGTTTTTCAAGATTAGCCCTATCTTCATCCCAATTTAGAATAATGTCTCCTTCTTGGAATATTATTAGCATGGATTTCTCATCAAAATATCTCTTTGTTTGATCTTGGTGTGCAAAGTGACCACCTACTGGTCCATAAACTCAAAAAATATCTTTCCAACCTGATCTGATTCAACACATCTCAATAGTAAAACTAATAAATCTTTCTTAAATAATACTCCATCAATTATTAGATAATTAATAGATTTTAATCTGAAGTACCTTCTTTTGGCTCTATTTGGGCCTTGTGGGCATTCACCAATTTGAATAAAATTGATCATTTCTTGTGTTTAAATCCTTATTGGTGAGGATGAAGCTATCATGGAATCATCTTGAAGGGTTAAAAAAACTTTCTTTTATTCTTTTAAATCTGAAGCAATGTGTTCATATAATCTATTCCCTTATACTAGCTTGGTTGTCTTGATTTATACATCATACTCCATTACTTTTATAATCCAACCAGCTCTTTTTTCATTCAAATCTCTACTCAAAAGGAAGCCTTTGACATTAGTATGAGGTACCAATATATTAATATTTTTGTTAGATAACATGTGCCTAAACTTCTTTATTCTTATAACAAATAAAATTACTTGCTTTTCTACATAATTTTACCTTGCCTCATAGCCTTCCAATCCTTGACTAAAAAATTCAATAGGCTGCTCCAGGTTTTCTTCATTTGATTGAGTGAGCATGGAAGAGATAACTTTTTCATTTCCAAAAGTAAACAATTTGAAATCCTATAAGAAATTAGGACTTGCAAGAGTTGGATCTTGAGAAATAGCTTGATTGATATCTTCAAAACTCTCTTTCCTTTTCCTTGTCCAAGTAAACACTTCATCTTTCCTTAGCATAGAGGTTAGAGGCTTGACTAAATTAGCAAAATCAAGAATAAACCTCCTTATGAAATTTATTTTCCAAAAAAAACTTTGCAAACATTTCTTGTGTTTGGGTAAATTCAATGCCAAGATTTTATTCACCCTTTTAGGATATATGGATAGACCTTTCTTTAAAATAATGTTTCCCAAGATTTTTCCTCCATGAATAGAAAACACACTTTTCTTTGGACTAAGAGAGATTCCAAACTCTCTACATTTCTCAAAAATCTTCTTAAGATTATTCAAATGATCCTTTGCATCCTTGTAGAAGACTATGATATCATCAAGTTACACCCACACTATATCATTTATTAGGCCTTGAAAGTCCATATCCATTACATGTTGTAAGGTTGCCCTAACATTAGATAGACCATAAGGCATTTTTGTATAACCATATGTGCCCTATTTAGTGGTTAAGGTTGTCTTGTATTGATCTCCTTCTTTTACCAAAATCTAATTATATCATTAATATCCATTAAGGAGTGAGAACCTTTCACTACCTACCACAACTTGAAAAAATTGCTCCATGGAAGGAAGAGGATAATGGTCATTCAACAAAACTCTGTTCAAATATCTGAAGTCAACACATAACCTAATCTCCCCATTCTTCTTCCTTATTGGGAATAATTTTGCCACCCAAGATGAATGCTTAATAGGAAAAATGATCTTAGATCAATCAAGTTTGTAAGCTCCTTTCTCATAAGAGGCTCAATCATAGGATTGATTGGCCTTTGATTTTTCTTGATAGGCTTGGAATTCTCATCTAACTCTTGATACTATAACTCTTGGCATTCTTATCTACCTCTTGATAGAATAACAAGGCTATTGCATAAACTTAAAAAATTATACTTTTAGTCATAGACTTAGTGGTTAACTTAGCCATGGAAAATTAGGACTAATCAACAACCAAAGATCTCAAAACTTAGTGGAGTCACCAAGTACTAAACATAAATGTTCGTATAACTATAAATATGCCAAGATCAATACCAATCTTGGATAATCTTTTAAGACTTAGAGTCTCACTGGGCATTTCAAAAACTATTTTCACTTAGATTTATACCCCTTGAAGATATGGATCATCTCTCCTCATCCAAGTGGCATAATTGAAACATCTCACAAGATATGGGTAACCAATAGGTGAGATGAGTCTCTAGAATGGCTAGTTCACTTGATGCACTCTTTAAATAGTTCCTTATCAAAATTTTCATGAAAAAAGTTAAGAAAACAAACTAAAAAGATAAAAGGTGATGTACCAATAATTAGTTTCCTCCTATTGAATGAACTTATACTACTTATAGAAAATCAAAGCTTCTTTCACACATAAATCACAACTCAAGACAAATTATTACATTAATACTTCATAAGCTAGGTTGAAGATGTATGTTGATGGTTAGGAGAGATAATGATGATTTCTTGGAGAATAAAATCATAAAACACTTATAAAACTCATATACACTAATAAATAACACTAACAAGACCTGTAACAATTACGCTTCTGCACACTTGGTGGACAATCAAGGACAACATGTTAGAAAAGACTATCTTCTACTAGAAAAGATCAGCAAGATTGAAACAAGACTCAATTATGCAGAATGTAAGTAGGAAAATTCACTTTATTTTTAATTCAAGAGACATTCAATTATAAAAATGGCTAGGATTTCACCATAAATAATAAAGGCTACCACAAAGAGCTCAAAAAGTCACTACTTATAGAATTTGAGAGAGAGAAGAGAAACAAGAAGTATAAGGGTCAAAATAATAGGTGTCAAGATGAAAAAAGGAGTTCATGTGCACAAATATTAATTATGAGACATACCATGAAAGTTATGGTAGGACAAATGGATTTCCAAACTATGCAACTCATAAGATGTGGTGTGAAGCTCCTTATTCTTCACAAAAAAATAGCTTTCATCATTTAGCTCTATTGGAACATCCAAAAACTAATTTAGGATAGGTTTCATGATTGAATAGAGAGGTATGGTTTATGTAAATGATTTTTAATTCATTGGATACATTGCTAATCACCTAGATTCCTCTAAAAGTGACGCATCACTACCTACATTCAAAGAAAATCCCTTTTTAGACACCCTTCACACTAGGTCTCAAAATTACCTATATGTTTTCAATAAAATCCATGAAATGGAGTGGATGATACTTGTAATGGCACTCTATGTGCTTAGAATACTTAGGTAGACATTAAAAGACCATATACTTAAGGTTCTCATAGGTTTTACCATCTTGCTCACTTTGCCAATTTTCATTAGTTGAGATAGAGCTATTTGTAGACACACTTAAGAGATTTGATGAAGCATTAAATGTTAATAAATATCTATAATAAGTCTCAATATCTCTCTTAAAATTGATTTCATCTCTTGAAACCTCTTATAACTTGCATAATACACAAAATAGTCAAAGAAAGCAATCATATACCCTGTCCATATAGGTAAGGCAATGAAAACATTGATGGGGATGATCCTTGAAGAGTCCTCTACAACATACATACACTTTCATGGTCATTCCATCCAATTTGGATACCTCTTCATCCTTTTTTTCTTAGTTGAGTCCTTATCCAAGGTTTAGTAGGGTTTTAGGTCCTTCTTGATATTAAGCATTATCCATAAATATATGACATTATAAATTAAAAAAATTCGATTATAGTGATTTTAAATACCCCTTTAAACTTCCCCAAACTCCTTATATCTTCATGCACAACCTTAGAGAATATGTGAGCATCTAAAGTTATCTTATCGAGCTTTATTCCTCATTTCCTATAGGCTTGAATTAGTCTTAAGTCAAAGTGAGGTTTCCTATGATCTCCCATTCATTAAAAAATATTTTAAACATATAAAATTACCCTATAAACATGATCCAATACATTATAATTATCATCTCATGTTATAAATGAAAGTGACTCTCCATTTAGATTCAAGCCTAAACCATGCCTGACAAACCTGTCTACATACTTGGAAGTATAGACCACATTTTTGAGTTTCATCCTTATATTATTGATTTTCAATGTTTTTTTTATGTCTTTTTTAACTTCCCACACCTTCTTTCAAGGTCTAATAATCCCTTATTTTAACTTATCACCTTCCATCTTCAAAACCTAATAGTTTGTGCTCTAGGGGAGTACCCTCTATCTAAGACAAAATAGAGGGTAATTCCCCTATTTTATAGATAAAATAAATATTTTAGGATATTATAAAAGTGATGTATACCCTATATTTAAAAATTAGTCCTTTGATCAGGTCATTATACTTTTTCAATTCTTCCAAAATCCAAAACATACCCCTAAAAGGTAGACTGTATGCAGGATTTTTACCATGTGGACTATGTGATGAATTTGAAAAGGGTTTTATGATATTATTTATTTATATAATGGTCTCATGATATTTAAATCCTATTTTTTATTCCATTATAATCACTTTTTCATTACAAACTTTGCCAAAACTCTTCAAGTCTTGCCCCACACTTGATTGGTTAAGGTACTTGACTATGTTTCATATTTGGGAAAGGCACTTGTAGGTGACCTTGCATGGACTAGGATTTTAAAAAAATTTGCGAGATCTCCTAAGACCCCATAATACTCATTTCATCCATGATCTTATTCATCTCACACTTTGAGGTTGAATTATCCTCAAGACTAGTCATAGGTAGCTGACTGTGTTTTCTATGTTTCTTCTTCATAGGTGACCCTTGTAGGTGGTCATGCATGTTTGAACCTTTTGTATAGTGTTTAAATATATTGTCATGGTTTTTATGAACACAAAAATTCATGTCTATACCAATCAAATTCATTTCCATACCTTCCAACCATTTTGTTCTAGCTTACTGTCACCTCTAAGTTAGTTGTAGGTGAGTACTTTTGAATGAAAGGACACATGTAGGTGTGTATGGGACCCAAAAGATATTATATAATTATATTTAAGTGAACCTATAGATAATAAATACTATTTTATTTACCTAGAATCATTTTATCATAGAAACATGGTTTAGTACTATAACCTTGGGTGAAGAGTCTAATTGGAGCTCAAATTCTTTAGACCTCACTGTCTGAGTTTAGTATATAAAAGTGCAACTTTGGGCCATCCAAAAAAAAATTTACACTAATAATATACCCTAAAAAAAATTTATATTCCTTATCCTATGTGGATAATATAATACATAGTCACTTAGATGCGCCAAGAGTCCTAATAACCTAGTCATATGATATCCATAAAATGACCATGTGTTATGTTTTCATGTTTTAGGGATTTGGTCCCTAAACATAGTATTTTCACATTTGGAGATAATATACCATATTTACTACCCACTTATCATTCCAAACATTATTGTTATGATTATTTTAACATCATAGGACTTTTGTAAGGGTTTCAACTTGTCTAATCTCCTCCATAAGGAGTTCTCAATTCTCTGTTAGTGTCACCTATAGGTGGAATTTTGCATGTGTGTAGGTAGTGAATGTAAGTGTGGATAATGTGAATTATTTTTTACCTTATGAATAGACTTTTACTATTTACCAATTCTCCAAATGGGTATTTATCATTATGAAGGTTTTAAAACAAGTTTCAAAATCTCTATTCCAACATGATTTTCCTCTTCCAAGCACTTTTAGGTGCAAATTCATGGCAGACTATGTGGAAGTATTGTATATTATTTTAAAAATCCTCTTTTTACCATTTAAAATATTATTTCACTACCTCATGTTAGTACAAGATGTTTAACATCTTTGATTCCTTCATTAAACTTCTATGGATGTTCTCAGAACCTTCACAAATCATGATTGAGTGTGAGAAGGAGATGGGAGTCGACAATGCATGCCAATAAACTGCAACCTCTATGATGTTAACTTGGAGGTTAAAACTTTGAAAAAATAATATTTTTCTAACCCCATTATAATTAGAAAGACACCATATCACAATGGATTGAAGCCATTTTAGAGAAAGAGACTTTCTACAAATGGTGAAATTGAAGTGCAAGTTTATTATCAGCATCTTCCTACAAAGTGAGTTTTTTTAGTTATAAAATCCATTAAAAATGTGATACCAAGCATTGAGAACAATAAATTAGATAGTAAACATCATCTATATACAAAATCACCAATTAAATTGTACAGACTTGTCTAAATTAGAGAAAAACCTATAGGGTGTAGGAAATAATTAGCAGAAAAACATAGTCAACTTGTTAGAGATGATTCATAAATAAAATTTGAATAATCCTTGAAAAAAAATTATTAAAATTAATCTATCTAAGTTTAATATCACCCTCCAAAGGATTTTGGTTTGAAACCTCTTCAACTAGCTATACTAAGCACAAACCTACTAATTGGTTCTGCATTTCTAAAAAGAAGATGAAGGAGCATAATAATTTTAGCTCAAATTTGTCACTTTCAAAGTATTTCAAGCATGGAAATTAGTTTTATGAAGTTAAAGAGTCATCTCACAACCTTCTCCACATGTCACACTCCTTTATGGGTCATAGAAGTGCCAAACTCTTCCTTTTTCAATTGATTTCCTTAATTTTAGTTAGATAACCTACAAGTTTCATATGGGACTAACATTCCTAATAGGTAAGCTGAAATATTGGACATTTTAAATAAAACTAAGACACTTGGACACCTTTGAAACCATGCCACTTG
Source organism: Torreya grandis (assembly GCA_037957365.1). Classification (NCBI taxonomy): domain Eukaryota; kingdom Viridiplantae; phylum Streptophyta; class Pinopsida; order Cupressales; family Taxaceae; genus Torreya; species Torreya grandis. Next base: position 2,648,451 of record JARHVA010000891.1, on the reverse strand, counting down.
CATATATGACCCCTAAATGGCTATTAAGTGACTCAAAATGACATATAGACTAATTATACCATGACCAAGGCTAAAATGGAGTTAAATTACATAAAATAAAATATAACACACCCTATGACAATAGATTATATCTATATATACATATAAATATCAAGTTTGTACCTATAGGTGTCCCAATTTGACCTAGAAGGTCAACTTTGGTCAACATTTAGCTCCTTAAATAAGAGTCCTAATGGAATTGGCATGCTAATAAAATTAGGTTATAGACCCATTCACATAAATTACTTAATATGGAATTTTTTTCAATTCCCTTGCCATTGAATAAGTATCTTATGCTTCTATGTAGAACAATGAGCCAAATATAGTAGACAACACACAAGTGACATCCAATACAGACCAAAGTGGTGTAAACCCACAAAAAATTAGTATACAACAAAACATTCCTTTAATTAACACCATGAGTGGTTCATATATGTAGGGTGAAGGAAATTTTACCTCCTAACCACAAACAACTACCTCTAATCCTCAACTAACTACTTTTTCAAGTACCCAACCTCAAGGATTAAGTAGTCAAGCAATAATCAGTGCCATACCTCAACAAATTTGACAAATGTCACTCCACCACAATAGGTGATGACTAACATTCCAAAACAATAGGCACCATCCAACTTACCCATATAGTAAAAACAAAACATTTCACCACCTCAATAGGGGGAATTAATGTTCCACATCACTAGGTAGTGATGAACATACCTCTTCAATCATATACCAACATACAATTACAATCACAAATGATGTCTAATAAATAACATAGGAGTATTGGTTAGTGAAAAAATTTGAACCTTCAACATTCATATACTTCCCAAAAAGGATTCACATATCTAAGAGGTTCCAATGTTCTGTAAGTCCCAATTAGGCAATAATTTCCTTTTATGTAAAATGTGCCACAAGCTCAATGATAGGGTCTTGGTTCACAAGTTCCCCTTAATAAACAAGGTTTGATTATTCATCAATAAGTCCATAATAAACCTCAATGGGAAAAACATTTTTTTCACATGCATATCCTTCCATCTCAACTGTAATTTACCAAAAACTAAGCCTACATACCAAATCCAAACCAAAATATTACACCATAATGCAACAATTTCAATAATTGCATCTTGATTTACACATCTATATTCTTGGTCAATTCTTAAACCAAACCAAAATTCCCAAAAAAATGCCTCCATTATACCAAGGTCAAAGTAATCTATTTGTGACCACCCAACCTCTGCTTCAAGCCAATGTTCCCATTGGTTTCCTAGCATAACAACTGCAACAAATGAAAGATGTGATTACTACCATTCAAGTTGGGAAATAGACTAAAAATTTCAAACTAGAAATCATGTTTTCTTACCCTTTCAACATGAAATATTTACAAATACCATTTCTTCTAGGGTATAAACCACCAAAATTTGACAAATACAAGGGGAAAGGTGACCTCAAGGCCCATTTAATAGAATTATTTATTGCATGCCAACCAGTGGCCTATAACAACATATAAATTTTACTATTGTTTATAAGGAGTATAGCATGATAAGTGTTGGAGTGGTTCCTAAAATTACCAAAGAGTTTAGTTTTTAATTTTGATGATCTTTCAGACAAGTTCATACAGCACTTCTCTTACAATCTCAAGCATGAGATTTCATTCGTAGATTTGACACAAGCCAAATAGAAGGTCAATTAAAGTTTTGAAATTTATCTCTAGTGATGGATAGCCCTTGAAAGTTGATTCACCTATAGTCTACCATACAAGTAGCTAGCTATTGTGTTTACCAAGAATTTACATAATGATATATCTTACCATCTGGATCTGTTGTGTACACATAATATTAAGTAAATCATTTGCAAAGGTTTGTTGATCTAAAAATCCCTTATTAACAAAGGGATCATTAAACTAACCTTTTCAAATTAGAACTAGAATCAAAATCAAAACAATGACCAAAATCAAAACCAATTCCAAGTGTAAGCATCATAGTAAACCCATGCCAACAATTGTGACAAATATAAATAGTTCAATTGCAATAATAATTTTGTAACAAATGGAGTAGTTGAATCAAAACATGTTTAAAAGGTGTACACACCATATTCGTATCCTATGCTACATATGAAAATTAATTCTAACCAACAACATATTTGTTTCACTAATTTTTTTCTATTTCAAGTCTAAAGGAAAATATAAAAGAATAATGGGGATAAGTGATTAAAATATATGTGGATTGGTCTGTGTGTCATATCTAGACTTTGTGAGCACTCCTCTTTGGCTAGGGAAGACTACCTACAAGTAAGAAATCACTACCACAAGATGTTTTTTAGTAGTTAAATAAGTGGGATGCCAAGCTACGTGTTTGTTCTAAGAAGTGTGAAACATCCTTAGAGATGAAAATCCACTTTTGAGAGATAAAAGAGTAATGAATAACTGAAAGAGAGTTAAATAGAGAGTAAAAGAGAGATAATATTACCATTATTAACAACATGTATGTAGTAGAGAGTGGCAGGGTGTAGGTGGTGTATTTTGTTTATGTTTTAGAAGTTATTTGGGTAGGTTTTCAAAAGGTTAGGAAATCCACAGTCACTGACATCGGTAGGGGAGTGACCGATATCGATTATATTATCAAGGTTGGTGGTGAAGGTGGCTGATTTTGGTTAGGTTGTCAAGGTCAATAGGGGAAATAAATGTCTAAGAGCTTTCAAAAGGATTTTTCAAGTTTGGAAAATGGTTTTTGATCAAGTTTGGGAGGTTGGGGAGAGTTATAAGAGAGAGAGTATGGTTTGGGTAGATCTAGTCAAAGGTTTGGTGTGCCAAGTTAAGGGGAAACAAGAAAGGAAGCTTTTTAACTCACTCATAGGAGTTTTATCAGAAGTGTGTAAAAAATTCACAATAGATATAAAGTGATAGCAGAATAAATCTTTAAAATACCTATAAAATAAGTAATGTACTTAGCTATGGTTAGTGAATGATAAGTGCTAGATTGATGATCCCTATCGAGGAGTCCAAACGTAAATTCCTAAATAGAAAGAATAAGTGGGTGATATTGGTCCTTAAGAGCTCAGTTCCTAATCATGATTGACTTATGCAAGATGATAGTAAGCTAGGATCTCAAAAATAGAATGTCAAAAGCTTGAATGCATGTAAAAATGAATTTTCTTGATTTTTACTAACTTGAACTTTAGGTTGGAGTTTGACTTATATTGCTGATGTCGATGATCTCATCGACTTAAAACATGGGTTGATTGACATAAATGACCCTAATAAGGTAAACCTTACTATTTTTGGCCAATTTTCTATTATTCTTCATGCCAAGTGTGGTATCCATTGCAAAATGGTAAAATTAAGAAGTTAAAAAGGAGGTAGTTGATTAGGAATTTAGTCTAGAAGTGAGAATAAGTCTTGGGTAGTTAGTATGAGGGGAATAGGTCTTGAGGTGACTCATTAGGTTGGAATTAGTCATAGGGTGAGGTGGATAGGTAATGTGGCAAAAGGGGGTTTTTTAATTAATTTAATTAACTATTTTAAATTAATTAAATATGTGAGGGGTAAAATCATGGGTTAGGGAGGTTAATTATTATTATTAAAAACAAGTTAAATTGGGTTTCAAAATATGAGTATAGGGAGTTACACACATGTGTGTGTGACATAATTTTGGTGTCTATAGTATTTAACAAATGTATTAAGTGTAACATCCTAGACCGGTGAAAAAAATGCAATAACCTTTGCCTTTCCAAGCTCCTCCTCCAAGGATAACTATGCCTACTCATCATTGAATCTATGTTTTTCAAGCTTAATGTAGCTAACTTGATTAATTATCCTTATTTGAAGCACTATTCTAAGGGCACTGACTATTTAGACTGGTATAGGCAAAATGAATTCTATGAGTATCATTAGGTCAATGGACATAATTTTTGCCAATGTGTGTAAATTAAACATTTGAATGAGAATATGTTGGAAAATAGAGAGAGAACATTGTATTGTGGAGCTTCCACATCTAATTAGAACCTTGGTATTTATCAAAAACCCTTTCCAAAAAATAATAACCAATAACAAAATAAATAAAGGCTAGCACAATGGGTCAGGAAGTGGAGTTGGTTGGTCGGGTACTTCCATTGTGGCTCTGTCGATCAAGCGTTCGAGTCTCCCCTCAGCCCTATGGTACCAGTATTAGTCATGTCTAGCCAGTGGTGCCGGTCACATTAAAAAGATTACCATGCTTTCAAAAAAAATAAAAAATAAAAAAGTAAAGGCTAGCACAATAATAACAACTTTATCAACAATAGAGATGGAACCAACAAAATCAATAGCAAAACCAACAATGTCAAATGAATGGATGGAACCAAGTCTAGAACAATAACCCAATCAACAGACCTACCAGTAGTTATATATGTTTATAGTAAGGTTGTAGGCCATATTATAGGAGGTCACATTTTCACCATCTCCATCAATCCAAGACCAAATACCAATCAAACAATACCATTGCTAATCAATTTAAACCAACCAACCCATGTTGGTGATCCTTCTTTGACCTGGGACCACATATAGTTATACCAAAAAATAAGGATTATTACTTTTATACTTCATACTAATAACTCATCATTGTCCTATGGCCACACATAATTATATTGATATCCAAGACTTATCCTATCTGGTCCCCTTTTACCATCATTTCATAATAACAATGGTCTTGTATCTAAACCCAATTATGTAATCATAACTTAGCAATCAAAGATTACCATACTAGGCTCATATCCCTTTGCCACTTCACCCATCCAACCAATTGTTTTGGCTAAGAACAATCCATTTACTATTTACTATTGGAAATATTGTCATTGATGTCAAAGGTCTAGCATTATTGGTGATAAAGGCCCCATTGCATTTAATGTTGTTTGTAATAAATATATCTTGGCTAATATGAGTTAATATTTATTTAATATTAATGAATATATTTTTGGTTGCATATGAGACAAAATAAGGGCCCATGGAGAAGTAGAAGAGCCATGGGATAAAGATAAAAGAAGGATGGGATGCATTTTCCCATGAAGAGTCATCTTGGGGAATACCAAGAGTCACCAAGTGAAGACAAAAGAGTAAAGGCACAATTTCTCATGAAGGGACACTTTGAGGAATACAAAGAGTCACCAAAGATAAGGACAAAATATGGAAGGATGTTTTTGGTCATGAAGGGTCACCACATGAATTTTCAAAGGCTTGAATATGAAGGGTCATCCAAGATTGGTGCCATTTTCCATGAGGATTGAAGGGTCACAAAGGGGGAAGGCCAAAGGTCATTTGGAAAGATATAAATAAAGGCTTGAGTAGCCATTTTTAATATGCGAGATAGAGGTTGATTTGATATTGTAATATCTAGCTTAGAAGAGCAATTGCGAGAGATGAATATGATTTGTATTTATTATATCTAGCTTAGAAGAGCAAAGGTGAGAGAGAGGAAGGAGATTTTGTATTGATCTATCATTTGTTTAGATAGCAACATTGACAGATAGGTGTGTGGTATACACAAAGGGGTTGGTTCTCATATGGGTTTGTGGTCACAAATTATTGCTAGGTTGGTGCTCAGCAAAGGGGTTGGTGCTTTGTGGGTTGGTGCTCATGAATTGTTGCTGGGTTGGTGCTCGGCAAAGGGGTTGGTGCTCCTATGGGTTGGTGCTTGAGAAAGGGGTTTGAAGCTCTTATGGGTTGGTGCTCATGAATTTTAGTTGAGGTTTGTACTTGGCAAAGCGGTATGGTGCTCCTGTGGGTTTGTTCTCACAAATATATTTGAGATTGATTCTTTGTGTTTTTTCCCACATTAGGTTTCCACATTATATATGGTGTCTCTCTCTATCTTGTGTGATGTTTATTGATTGAGTTTTATTGCATATCTTGAATGTTTGATTAAGTGGAATTTGATAAAGTGAAAGTTTTATAGGATATATAATATACTGATTCACCCCCCCTCAGTATATTCCATGCTTAACAATTGTAACAGTTCCTTCAAAAAGGGTTTAACAGCTTGAAGGTAGATCAAAGAAAAGCATAAGATGGCCAAGTAGCTAAAGAAGGAGAATCAAGAGCTGAAATCTATGGTTGAGGCTCTTAAGGAAAAGGTGTGTATCTTGGATTCTAAATTGGCTATAAAAGTAGAAGAAAATAAGATATTTATTCAGGACCTTAAGAACCAGTTAGAGGTTGCAACTTCAATTTTAACATCAAAAGAAGAAGAGTGTAATTAGTTGAAGGTTGAGTTAGGTTTTTTAAAGGATAATCATGAGAAGCATATAATCAAGGTTGAAAAAGATCATGAAATATTAGTCCAAGGAAAGAAGGATGCAGGTTTTGAAGGCAAATCAAAGAAGCCGATCAGGCAGCCCAATGCTTTCAAGTTTTCAAATTCTTTTCATGGCTGTTGTTTTGTTTCTCATCATGTTGGTCATAGGGAAAGAGATTTTGTGAGAAGAAGCAATCAATCAAAGGGACATCTAAGTCACATTCAAGAAAAAGGTATGAGAAATATTGTTTGCTTTTGTTGTCATGAGGTTGGACATATTGCTAGATTGTGTCAAATAAAGTAAAGAGATATTCAAAGTATGTCAAAGGTTACAGAGCCCCTAAAAGATATGAGAAGAGTCAAATTAAGGTTTGGAGACCTAAAATAGTAAAGGTTGATCAGGTTGAGTTCAAGAATGAAAATGAATTACTTGCTATAGTAGATAAAGAATTAGATAAGAAGGATTGTAAAGAATCTCTTATTACATTTGAGCATGAGCTTTGTCAAGATAAGAAAGTTACAAAAGTTGAGAAGATGAAAAACATCATAAATGATAAGGTTTGTAGGGAAAAATGGTTAGACATGCTTAAATGGATTCTAAAAGAAAAACAAAAGAAGATCAAGGAAGAAATAGAGGAGATGTGGGAATCTCCTGAGATTTGTTTCTAGGACCCTTTTGTGTGGGGTGTCTCTTCTAGGCTTCAAGGAGACACTTTTAAGAAAATTGAAGCATGGTGGATGCTTTTGGGTCTTGGTTAAGTTGCATGACAAGAAGGTGAGTTGGCAAATTAATTTGTATGTCTTTTGAGGGAATATATTTTTGAAGAAATTTTTTGCATCAGTATTATGGTTTGAGGTTATTAGAATGATTCTTGCATATGCAGTGTTTTAAAGTGTTTCAAATGATAATGGTCATAAGAAATTAGAATGTTGAAAAAGAGCTAATAGTTTTAGAAAGAAGGAAAAGGATACTCATGCAGATTCAATCAAGGAGGATCAGAGTTTCAAAGCTCCATTCATCAGGAAGAAGGTTCAGATATGTTCATGGCAGAAGTAACAACCTGAAGATTCTATGTTGGTGCAAATAGCTTTGCATGTAAGAAATAAAGATCAGCCATGGTTTGTTGATAGTGGATGTTCAATGAATATTATAGGAGATAAGAGTAACAAAGATCAATGGTGGCATAGTGAAATTCGAAGATAAAACCACTACTAGGATAGCCAGAAAAGGTATGTTAAGTTTGGATATTAGTAGAGCCAAAGCTAAGAATGTTTTGTAAGCATAATCTATTGAGTGTAAGTCAAATATGTGATCAAGAATACACCTTAAAAGTTTCATGTGGAAGGTTTTGAGATTAGAAGGAAATATTCAAATGAGTTAATTGCAAATTCTCAAAGGACAGGTAAAGATTTATATGCATTATTAGATATCTTCTCAAAGATCGGCAAGAGGAGTTGGGAGTAATTTATTTTACTTCCTACCATTGATTTTTAGCATTAAGTGAGGGAGAGCTAAGTGTTAGCTCTAGGTAGGCCCTTTGCCATTGATGTCAAAGGGGGAGAATAATAGGTACAGGTATAGGTGTAAAAAATAGGTACAGGGAATAGGTACATGTTGCTATAGTAAGGGGGAGTTACTATATGTTTTCAGATGATGGTATGTGCAGGTGATAGGATGTGGCAATTTCAAGATTGAGGTTACCATCAATGACAAAGGGGGAGATTATTGGAAATATTGTCATTGATGTCAAATGTCTAGCATTATTGGTGATAAAGGCCCCATTGCATTTAATGTTGTTTGTAATAAATATATCTTGGCTAATATGAGTTAATATTTATTTAATATTAATGAATATATTTTTGGTTGCATATGAGACAAAATAAGGGCCCATGGAAAAGTTGAAGATCCACAGGATAAAGACAAAAGAAGAATGGGATGCATTTTCCCATGAAGAGTCATCTTAGGGAATACCAAGAGTCACCAAGTGAAACAAAAGAGTAAAGGCACAATTTCTCATGAAGGGACACTTTGAGGAATACAAAGAGTCACCAAAGATAAGGACAAAAGATGGAAGGACGTTTTTGGTCATGAAGGATCACCAGATGACTTTTCAAAGGCTTGAATATGAAGGGTCATCCAAGATTGGTGCCATTTTCCATGAGGATTGAAGGGTCACAAAGGGGGAAAGCCAAAGGTCATTTGGAAAGCTATAAATAAAGGCTTGAGTAGCCATTTGTAATATGAGAGATAGAGGTTGATATGATATTGTAATATCTAACTTAGAAGAGCAATTGTGAGAGATGAATATGATTTGTATTTGTTATATCTAACTTAGGAGAGAAAAGGTGAGAGAGAGGAAGGAGATGTTGTATTGATCTATCATTTGTTGAGATAGCAACATTGAGAGATAGGTGTGTGGTATACACAAAGGAGTTGGTGCTCCTGTGGGTTGGTACTCACAAATTGTTGCTGGGTTGATGCTTGGCAAAGGGGTTAGTGCTCTTGTGGGTTGGTACTCATGAATTGTTGTTGGGTTGGTGCTCGACAAAGGGGTTGGTGCTCATGAATTGTTGATGGGTTGGTGCTCGGCAAAGGGGTTTTTGCTCACGAATAGGTTCTGGGTTGGTGCTAGCAAAGGGGTTTGAAGATCTTGTGGGTTGGTGATCACGAATTTTAGTTGAGATTTGTACTTGGCAAAGGGGTATGGTGCTCCTATCGGTTTGTTCTCATGAATATATTTGAGGTTGATTCTCCATGGTTTTTCCCACATTGGGTTTCCATGTTATATCTGGTGTCTCTCTCTATCTTGTGTGATGTTTATTGTTTGAGTTTTATTGCATATCTTAAATGTTTGATTAAGTGGAATTTGATAAAGGGAAAGTTTTATAAGATATATAATATACTGATTCACCCCCCCTCTCAGTATATTTTGTGCTTAACAATTACAACAAAATACATTTGATATTGTGGAACAACTACAAAAAATACCTACACAACTCTCTATTTTGGATATGTTACATACATCTACCATCCATAATAATATTTTAATAAAGTTACTTGGTCAATCCCAAGTTACCAATGACATATCTCCAAACAAATTCTAAGCTTTGGCTAGACACCTAGCCCCAAGCCAATAATTAACCTTTTAACAAAGTGATATGTCATCCCTTGGCCCATTGCATAATAATATATTATACATCAAAGCTATCATAACATGGAACAAAGTGAAACATGTCCTCATAGATAATGGATCAAGTCTAAATATTATGTCTCTAAAGCTTATCAAGCTTCTTGGGTACACTACAATTGATCTCTAACTAGAAACAATCACAATCAAGGCCTATGACAATGAAGAACAAGAGTCATAGGATATCATCAACTTGCCAATTATCATTGGGCTCTTGACTCATGATACACTATGTCATGGGTTAGACATTGAATTGTCATATAATATGCTTTTGTGTAGACCTTGGATATATGAGATTTGTGTAATCCCATCAACATTTCACCAGTGTATCAAGTTTTCCCACTCAGGTATGGAGGTCACCATTCACAAAGATTTGTATCCATATGAACATTGGAAGCATTTAAAGGCCAAATACCAAAGATATAAATATTATTTTAGATTGAATCTAGTTTCCAAGAAGGACAAAGGGAAAGAAATACTTGATGATTCACTAAAGGCCAACTGTATTGATCCTGATACCCTTGATTCACTTTCCCACATGCTACCTCTTGAAATATCTAATCATTATACCATCTTAGCTAATAGCCTAGGAGAATAAATGACCCATAATACATTCCATATTTTGTAAGCTTCCACAAAACCCCAAGTCCTTTGGAAGACTAAAAGCCAAATCACCTTGCATTTAATGGCAAATAAAAGGTAAAGGCCAACTACATAGTTTAGTACCTATCATTTTCATATTAGCCTTTGGCAAAGAATAAGACCCTCTTATAGATTATGAATCTTGGTTTTATGATGACAAATTGGTCAAATGTTACATAAATTCCAAATATCCCATTTCAAACAAAATCATAAAGAAGCATGCCTATGGGGTAAATCAACAAGGTCCACTTGAGCCAATTTATACCACTCAATGTAAATAAACCTATAGAATTAGATTTAAACTACTTGGGGGTGACCCCACATATCTTATTTGTGTTCTATCACCAATGGCTAGTGATGATGTTGCTAACATCAAAGTAGAGTTTGATCATAGCCCTTTCGATGACTTGGGCAACACAAATTTATTTGACACTAATTTCATTTGTACCCTTCAATGAGTTATTTACCATAATCCACTCCATTATATTACCCTTAACTAATAAATTAGGGCCAAAAACAATCAACAGTGTTAGTTGATGAGTTTTAGATTGATGAGACCTTCTACAAATTTCTAGGCCTTAAGGACAATGTTTCATTGGGAGACCACAAACAAAGGCTCTCAATCAAATTGGATCCTATAGCCTATTTTATAGAATGGTTGAACACCTTTATCCACAAATAATTAAATAAGATATTGATGTCCCAAATTTAAAACCTCTTTGAGGTGCTTTTGGAATAGGGAAATAGTAAAGAGAAAGGCTAGTCTAGTGGTGAAAACCCATTTTAGGTCCCTTTAAACAAGGGCATTCCACCTTCCTCAAACATAACTTAGGATACCACCAATGATGAAATTGCCAATGATTCTAAATTCAACCTTGAATAACAACAATCTTTTGATCAAATCATCCAAGATTTTCCAATAGTATTTATCACATGGCCATCCCTACCATTGGTAGATTTTGATTCATCATGCCTAGGGGATCTTGAAGAACCAATCCTAATAAAGGATTATACCATTGCAGGTTAGTTTAAATCTTTTTTGACCATTTTATAAGATGGTTCAACCCTTCTTACAAAATATAGGATATAATTTAACAACAGGACACCAAATGACCTAAAATAGATCAAATTAGGTGCATCCCTCATTAAGGAAGAACGTGAAGTCTTTATATCCCTATTGAGGAATTTTGTAGATATATTTTCTTGGGCCTACTCTGACCTACTTAGTTTCTACCCCACCTTGGTTTTATACCACCTTATGGTACACCCTAATACCAAACCTATAAAACAAAATTTTCAAAAGATGCATCCTTACATTGCTCTATTATTAAATAAAGAGTTGGAAAAACACTTAGAAGTAGGATGTATTCAATCAATAAAATATTCAAAGTAGATATCAAATATTGTACCAATCAACAAAAATCAAGGAGTTAGGATTTGCACTAATTTAAAGACATAAACAAAGCCTACTCCAAGGATGACTTTCTTCTACCAAACATTGACATGATCATTGACTCCATAGTGGGTTATAAAATGCTTTCACTAATAGATGTATTCCCATGATATAACCATATCTGAATTACATTAGAAGACCAACATAAAATAATGTTCACTACTCCATGGGGAACCTTCTATTATCAATTTATGTCATTTAGTCTCAAAAATGTTGGGGCCACTTACTAGATGGCCATGACCATAATATTTCATGATATGATGCATGATATTGTTAAAGACTACGTCGATGACATACTAGGTAAATTAAAGACTAAGGTCGATCATCCTGTAACACTAAGGAGGATATTTGATTTACTGCATGAATATAAAGTTAGGTTCAACCCTAAAAAGTACATTTTTGGAGTTAATTCAGGTAGATTTATTGGATTCATTGTGTCTCATAGGGGCATTGAATTTGATCCAGCCAAAGTATGAGGCGTCATAGAGATGTCACCAATGACCAATCTGAAGAAGTTCCATAGTTTGTAGGGAATAATACAATGTATAAGATGATTCATTTTTTAGTTGGTAGACAAGTGCCACCCATTTACCCATATACTTAGGAAAGGTGTGACATTTCATTAGAATGATGAAGGCCATAAATATTTCCATCAACTAAATAACTATCTAGTAAATCCACCTATTTTTTTGCCTCTTATGCTAGGAAAGTCATTCTTATTATATCTATCAGCTATCGCTAAAGAATTGGGGGGCACTTCTAGCTCAACATGATGATAATGGAAAAAATCATGCCCCATACTATTTAATTTATACACTGGTAGTGTATGAGCATAATTATATGTCTGCTAAAAAAGCTTGTTGAGTTATGGTCTTCACAATTTAGAAACTATGCCATTACATGTTAAACAACAAGACCATGGTCATTTACAAAGTAGATCCACTCAAGTACTTTACAAGGTTTCATGGCCAAATGTATCATACTTTTAAGCAAATTTGAGATAGAATTTATCAACTAGAGAGCCATCAAGAGACAAGTTCTTGTAGATCATCTTGTTGAAGCGCCCCTTATAGATATAAAAATGCTAACATTCCAATTTCTAGATGAATCCATTATGACCATCATTGAAACACCTCTTGAGGAGTAGCATTATAAGCTATATTTTGGTGGATCATTAATAACACATGGATAAGGGATAGTCTATTTGTTTATTAAACCATAGGGGGATCTAATCCCTAAGTCATTCAGGATCAACTTTCCTTGTACCAAAAATATGGTCGAGTGTGAAGCACTTGTTGTAAAAGTTTGATAGGTAGTACAATGGAACATTCAATGTCTCAAATTTTATGGTGATTCTTAGTTAATCATTAATTAGGTTATAGACTATTTGAATACCAAGGATGATAAACTGGTCCCATACAAGTCTATTGTTAACACTCTTAAACAACAAATTGTCAATGTCTAGTTTGAATATATACCAAGGGTAGTAACATAAGAGCAGATGCCATAGCCACCATTGGATCTTTGATTTTTCATATAGATACAACCAAAGAATACCATTTCCTCATTGAAATTTTGTTAGTGCCATCTCATGAACCTTCAATTATCATACTGATCTGTGATATTATTGGTCCTATCTCTATTTTGTAGTTAGACCTTGACACCTATCTTCACAAACACATTATGCCACCAGACCTATCTAAAAAACAATCTAAATCCTTTATCCACCATGGCACATGTTATACCTTACTTGATCTAACCCTATACCACTATAGTTTTGATGGAACTCTTCTTCATTGTTTAACTTTGGTAGAATCTACATTAGCATTATGGGGAGTTATGAAGGATTATGTGGATCCCACACGAATGGAGTCATCTTATCCAAAACTCTCTTGTGTACTAGGTAATATTGTATAATGATGGATGTAGATGCAATTGCATATGTGAAACAATGTGATAAATGTTAATGTCATGCTAATATGATTCATTTCCTAGCCAAGACTCTAAAACCAATGATTAAACCATGGCCATTTGCTATATGGGGCCTCAATATCATTGGGAAGATAAACCCACCTCATTCAATGGCCATAAACATATCCTTGCCACCATAGAATATTTCACTAAGTGTGTTAAAGCTACACCCCTCACGTGACTAGAAAGAAAATTCCAAGTTCATCTTTAACCATCTCATTTGTCACTAAGGTATCCCCTCTGACATTATATTTGATAATGATAGATCATTCAAAAATAAGGATGTTGAATTTTTATATGCCAAATACAATATTAAACAAAAAATTTCCATGACATATTACCTACAAGGTAATGGCTAAGCTAAAGAATCTAAGAAAACCATTGTCAAAATCCTTAAAAAGACTGTTAATGATTCTAGCCATGATTGGCACCTCCAAATATTTTATGACTTTTGGGAGTATCATACCAATCACTACACTCGAATAGGAGCCACTCCATATTCACTTGTTTGTGGAACTAAGGCTATTCTTCTTATTGAGCTCAAGTTACCTTCTTTGTGCATTTATTTGAAACATGTCCTAGATGAGGAAGACTATTGAGTAGCTCACCTACAAGAGATATAATTACTTGATGAGAAACATTTGGCTATAGTAAAAAATTGTAAGCATACCAAAACTAAATTTGTGGCCACTATAATTGGCATGTCATACACAAATAATTTATGCTTGGTGATCTTGTCCTTAAATAAAACTAGCAGAATAACATGGCTTAGAAAAGACATAAAGGCAAGTTTAAACCTAATTGGACACATCCTTTTATCATTATTTCAAACTATGGTGCTAGAGTATATAGCCTCACTAAACCAGATGGGGATGAACTTGATGATCCAATGAACATTATACACCTCAAGTGTTACTTTTCTTAATAGCTTTGGTGTATTATCTATGAGGCCTATTTCAATTGTACCATAATATCAACTTGTTTATTTATACCATATCATTATATCACTTTACCATTCCACCATTCTAGTTTTACCATACTTTTTATATCAACCAAGTTGTCTTCAAAATCCCTACCCAACCCTTTGACCTTGGTTCCATTACATTGGTTATAAGGCCACTTTTAGCAAGAAGTTTTAGATCAAGTTTCAGTAGTTGTTTCAAATATTTTAGATAGAGGTTGTATTTTTATAGTACTATGATAGTGGTTTGGTAGTTACATTTTTCATTTCTTGTTTCATTCTATACCAAGTGTGGTTAATTATAACCACCTTTGGGAAAATTAGTGTCTCACCATCTTACTACTAATTATAACCATCTATAAGTAAATAAGTATCATTAACTTATGATGTTGTTTCTTAATTATAAACACCTATTGGCAAATTAGAGGCAATAATTATTTTTCATGCATTGAAGTACCACCTTGTTGTGCCTATGTCATACTATGCCATTTTCCAACTTAACCTATTTTATTTGAATTAGTTATTACACTAATAAGATTCCCCTGCTATAAGGTGGAACTATATTGACTTGAGGTCCCATCTTGGGACTATGTAGGCAATACTCAATTCATGTTGAGGTCAGATTAGTCACCCTTTTCCACACTCCCACTATTTTAAATGAAATTTCTAAGTTTGAACACTCTCACCATTTTTTTGAGAAACCTAAGCCACACTCTATCCATTTTACAAGAAATTTATAAGTTTAAATGCTATCACCATTTTTACAAGCAATCTAATCCATGTTCTCACCATTTTGCAAGTAATTTATAAGTTTGAATGCTCTCTTTATTTTGCAATCTTGAACCATTTAGTGTCTCGTCATTCTTCATCAAGTTGAGATGATTTAAAAATTCAAAAACCATTTGCAAACTATTATAAAAAATCCAAAAACATTGACCACTTCTTTGCCTTAATGATTTTGGGAACCCTCCCAAAGTCACAAGAAACCCATTGTTTCACAATTTTATGAATCTATTCCCACAATATTATATAACATCCATTGTGTTTTTCTCCTCATCATTTTCTTCTATCCCATTTTCTAGGAGAACTACACTTGTCTTGAAGTTTTTATTGATTGTTATGGATCGTGATCCACATTTTGGAGTTTTGTATTAGTTATCTTTTAATAGGAGTAAGCTTGGTGAGTTTGGATTTTTGTACTTTGGCCTTCTCTTTTCCCATCAAGCCCATTTTTTTACTTTTGGCTATGTCTTAACTTCCTTCCACTTCTATCACATGGAAACCTAATGCTCTTTTATCACCAAGAAGTTCTTGATTCACCTAGGAGTAGTGATATCTCTCCAAATGGTAACCCAATGCTCTCCAAGGGATGTTTAATTTTGTTATAATTTTAAGTATCACCATTAGTTGATGTAGTAATGGGTAGGGCCCACTATGCAGCTATAATAGGAAAGAAATAGAGCTCTCTAAATGGTGTCATGATGCTCCTCCAGAACAATGTTTACTTTGTTAGAGCTCTAAATTACACCATTGGTCGATGAAGTTAGAGGAGGGTCCTACTGTACATTTATAATGATGAGGGAAGTGGAATTTGTACATGGAACCCCCATGCTCATTTTTTATGAAAAGCTCTCAACTTACCTAAGAGTAGCACTGACCCTCCACATGGTAGCATGATGCTTGTTTAGAGAAAGTTTCTTTTTGTTAGAGCTAGGAGCTATTCCATTAGACAAATAAAGTGGGTCCCCATTTCTAACAACATTCCAGAGGTAGGTTTGGAGATAGACATGCATCCCCACATGCTTCTTCTAATCATCATAGGAATCATAAAGCATTATAGACATGCTATATCTTGATTTTTGAGGACCAATTACACACATGAGTCAGATCTCTTCATTCATTTTCAATAGCCTTAGCATGACTGTGAGTGCTTTATTCTAGGTGTTGCTTCCTTACGAGGTCACTATGCCTATATATTTATGGCTCATTTCTTTTGAAATGGGTTGATAGTTGATTAATTATTTTACTATTATCAAAGAAACCATTTTTATGTGATGGTTTTATTTTGGAATAAGAGTAATAACAATTAGCATTTTCATTCTAAGACCTTAACAGGTGTTCTTCATGGGAAGGATCAAATATTTTACACTATGCCTTTCAGCCTTTTGTATCTTATTCTCCCCAATCAATGAAGGTGATGTGGTGTTCTATGTCAAACTTAGTAGAATTCATTTCTATTCATTATTTCCACTCTCTATTTCTATATTATTATCTTTAGTTTTTTTACAGACTTTAAATCATGCACATTATATTTTACTTATCTATGATGTTCAAGATTTCAAGCTATTTTATGCAACTTTAGGGGTGAATACATTAAGATCTTAGTGCATCACCTTAGTTTATTCTATTTTTATTTACCTTTCTCTCTTCCCATTTTCACCCCCAATTAATTTGAAGTTCTAGATTCTAAAGCCCCATAGGTTGTTTTATAGACTACAAATTCATCCCACATATCTAAAGATTCCCATAGGAAGATTATTTTCCAAAAGTAAAAGTTTTAGGCATCAATAGTTTTTTTTTTTTTTTTGACACACCAAATGGGACCCAAACCCATAATCTCCTAATTATAAGTTAGAGTTTATGAGCCATATGCCCATCATAAGGTCACAAATAGTAAGGAACCCAAACTTGTTACAACCACCCTTGGTAGCCGTAACTCACCAAAGGATGATATGATCTATTAAGACACATAAACCATAGAAAATGGTGATTCTAAGACCTCTAAGAAACTTTGAATCATGGAATAGTAGTATCTCACTCATCCTTCCACTAGACCTAGATACATAGGACCCTATTACTACTAATGACTTAAAAGCACTCCCTAAATTCATAGGGCAAGATTTTAAAATCATAATAGAGCATCTTCAAGATGTCACCAATGTCTATATTATGCACTATGTCACATAATAAAATGTGGCCTTGAGGTTAATAACCACCTCTTTCAAGGGGTGAGCCCTTGACTGGTACCAGTCCTTACCACCCAACTCTATCACCACCTAGGATGAATTTATAAATAGATTCTTTTAAATATTCAATGAGAAATTAGACCAGTTGTCTCTCCTATAATAATTTATTGCCATTAAAATAGCCCTACAAGAGGCTATTATAGATTTCAATACCAAGTTTGATAAGACCTAGTAAAGGATACTAATGTCAAATTGACTACCCACTAGTATGGCTATTGTCTTCTACCTCAAATAATTCAACTTAGACATAGCCATCATGATCTAGTATTTTAGAGGATAGATGTTATCAGAAGCCTATGAGTTAGCATTCAAAGTGGAGAAAAACTTAATAGATGTTGGGAAGCTTCCTCCTCAACCATCAATGCCAATATTCCTAAAAATATCGATGTTATTATAAGAAGTCCCAAGCACCTCACAAACACCACCTTCCATGTATGTGTATCCACCAACTAAGGTGAACACTTCTTCTTCATCCTTGCTAGCTACAAAAATGAATGGCATGAATAGCATCTTATGATACTTCTCTAATGAGATCATAAATATGAAGAGGTAGTACGTCATTCCCAAAAAGCCCCCTTACCAAAACTACCAAAATAGAAGGGTGTTGTATTAGTAGAATCAGTAACAAGAAAGGCAAAGGCCTAATCATTAGGCACCAAACCACCAAGTGCAACTAATGAGCTAAATTATCTCAGTTCATGATCCCTTCTAAACTATCTTGTTGAGCTCAAATAGAGAATTGGTTGTTTACCAAAATAACTTAGTAGATGGCTCAAATTCATGGTGATTCCCATGTAATGATGTGAATACACCCTATAATTACCTAAGAGGTAACCTACAACAAAAGGGTTCTAAGCAATGAATACAAGGAAATGCACCTAATTTGGCCCCTTAAGGATACCAATCACTAGTTGTTGAAAATTCTATTCTAATGGTATAAATGAAAGGAATGTCCTTAGAAAAATAAGAGGAAATAATCCCATAGCATGCACTTTTCTCTTGGGTAGAGGGCAAAGATGTGATTTTTACAAGTGAGATTCCCTTGTTGAAAGCCCCATGAGTCCACTTGGACTACTTCATCTAATCTAAGAAGAGACTAGTCAAAACCCAAGAGGCCTTCACAAGGCCTAAAATGACTTTCAAGAAAATATTGGGACCCTAATCACCACCTCTGGTATATCAAAAATAAAGTGATATAATATTAAAAAAACTAAGGGACCCTGAGGTTTGACCGTAACAATCATTTAATGTGGTGAAATATCTAAATAAGGTTCCATCCAATGTCTCTCTTTAGGATGTATTATCTATTCTTAAACAAAAATATCTATTACAAGAAGCATTGGAAGACTAAGAGAAACCTATGCAAATTGACCCAACTATAGAGCCAACACAAAATAAGGGGAAGGAAGCTAATAGTAGTGCACCACCTCATGCACAATTAGAATTCATAAAATTATATATGGAGGTAATTAAAACAAAACCAACCCCATTATATTTAAAACTCTTTGTGTGGAATAAATTGCCACACAATTCCATGGTTGACTCTAATGTTAGCACCATAGTGATGCCCAAATAAATTGTGGACGTACTACTACTCAGTATGAACTATTGAATAAAGGGGTGATGTAGTTACATGGGAAGAAGGTTTAGACCATAAGTACGATAAAATCTCTTCCCCTAAAATTTTACTCTTATCCTAATATCATGGTCACCCAATAATTTATAGTGATAGACATCCTACTAGTCTTTGGGCTATGTCTATCAAGATATTTCACTACCAAGATAGGTAGATACTTGTCTTTGGATTGGTCCCACTTGATTTTTATGACCAAATATGGCTCAAATTTTAAAGTGTTATCTGAGCCACTACATTCAAAGCATATATTGGATGATTTTATGATGAAATTGAAATTAATACACACTATTTTCTTAAAGAGGGAAACACACTACATATAAATGCTTAAAGAAGAAAGAGTTTCTGATAATAGGAGCCCAAAGAAAGAAGTCCTCATCAATAAATTTATTGAGAATGATCATTTCATTAATTTTTATACCAAAATCTTTGGGACTTATTTAATCCATTTTTTATATGAAGCCATCCTTGAGGTCATGAAGAAAAAGGAGGATCAAACCAAAGAACCTAAAAGCAAGTCCAATATTTGGATTATAAATTTTGATAATGTGAAATGAAAAACTAGTTCTGGATCTAGCATCCAGTTGGTGTCTGTATTCAAAAAATAGACCCTATGAGTCTTCTAATTCCAATTTGTTTGCATGAATAGTGAAGCTGAATATGAAGCACTAGTTTATAGCCTCAGCCTCACCAAGTACATGGGCATGGAGTAGCTAAAAGTGTTTGGTGATTCTAAATTAGTGGTGAGATAAGTAAGAGGGGTCATGGCTATGAAGAAGGTCTGTATGAGATCCTACGAATATCAAAAATTGGATTTTATTGAAATATTTTAAGCATTTGATATTTCTAATCACTCCTAAGTTGATGAACTCAAAAGTGGATATAGTGGTGGTGATCAACTTATAGTTTGATCTGATGACTAATTTGTTCACCAACAAGCAAGCAGTGTAGGTGATACTTAGGCATGCCATTATAGATAATGACCAAAATTGGAAATTTTTTGAAAGTGATACCCAAATCATCATGTTTCTTGAACAATCATGCAAATTTTTGGATTAGTTGCAATCAAAGATCAAAGAAGTCTATAGGGATCAGATCATGCATCTAAATTCTAGAAAACTTCCAAAGGGGTTAATCACCCTAGAGAATATATTATATTATAAAGATTCTAGGAATTGAAAATATAAGTTTATCATAGATAAAAGTGACTACTTAGAGCTTGATGTTAGAAGCAGAATAAAAATTAAAGTAGGGAAAAAAGTTTCCCAAAAGGATAAAGACTGACTGGTGTCTTTCTACAATAAGTATGGAGGAGTGATGTCTTGGACCTAAAATGACCTAAAGGGATATGATCTCAAGGACATTTAGCATACCATTTATCTAGTTAAAGGCTCCAAGCTTGTACAGTAGAGGCAAAGGCTGGTTAACCCAAAAATTGAGTCTCTCATTGCTCAATAACTAAAGAAATAGATCAACTCAAAAATCATATTGATCTAGGTGGATACATATAATCTATAAAAATGAAGTCATAAAATTGCAAATTTATCATTGGCACAACACAAATATCATCGAGAGATTTCTAATGTAATTTAAATCAGTTAATTTTGATTTTGTATGTGCAAGATATCACATGTTGAAGTTTTTAGATTAAATAGGGCAAAAAGATGGTAGAGGTGTCACAGTGTGTCATAAAATACAAGTGGTGTAGATCAAGCACATCACGTGGACCCATGATGTAGTAACATGTGGTAGTGAGTTCATGCAAAAAAATAATTGATTTCATGGTTGGTCTTTGACAAGTCTAAAAGACCAACTACGGGGATCATAGTTGGTAGAGTCTAATTCAAAAATCAAAATATTTGGTTGAAATATAATTCAATAAACAAGAACAACACAATAACAATAATGTTATCTCTGAGAAGAGATGTTTTATTTATTAAATTTGCAAACCCAAACATATGCTTATCTCTAAGAAGAGATGTCTGATTTCCATTCTGGGTTACATCTTCATTTATACATGTTTTGATGGTAGGAGGAGGATGTGGAAGGTCACCAATCTTGAGGGAGATTTAGTGGTTTGACTTCCATGATTTACAACAATATATAATTTGAGGAATTACTATTTTTAGAAACTCACTATTTTTAGACTACACTACTAAAATTGAAATTTAGGGCACTTCCATTGGATTTTTAGGGGTAAAAATCCATTTATCAAAGATTTATTCCATCTCACCATGTTTTCCTTGTTCTTAAATTTCAAATGGTTCAAACGGTGAGTCAATTGGAGCTACGATGCAAAAGTTATGGCTCCCATAAGTTTTATCATCAATTGGGGTAGAACCATCACCTAAATTAATGCTTGAATTATTACCTAGATCAGAGTCTGCTTTTGTTATGGAGGGGGACCCTACCAATAATAGAGTTATAGAGCATCTAGTTGGATGATGACAAGTGTCATATTGGGAGTGGTTCACATGGTGGGTCCTCAAGCCACCATGTGGCTTGCCATCACTAACCATTTTCATGGTTAAATTTTATTTAAATAGTGACCTAGCAATTATATTTTTATGTAATTATTTATCATAAAAAATAGAAGCTCAAATGCCATCAAAGGTTCCATCAACCAAACATCCCAACTTACCACATTCCAATCCCATAGATCATGTCATAGCTAAAAATCCTACCACATGAACATAACCCAAACTACTATGTGGAACCACCTAACATCCCATGTAATCCATGAAACCTCCATCTAATGCCTTAGCCCATAAAATTCTTGTTTATAAATGAAATTTGGAAGACCAACCTCTTAAATAGCCAAAATTGTTCCCACTTTACCAATGTGGGACTAAAATATTTACCTTAGCCACAAATCCAATGCTATGGGAATTAAATCTTGGTCGGTATGGTAAAAGGATAAAGCTCCCAGTGCTACACCTAAAAATTTGATCACTATATAAAGTGTTTGAATTTGTATTTGAAGGTGTGTTTTTGGTGGACTAAGCTTGGTATAAAGGGTTTTTAGAGACTTAAGGAGTATTTTGAGAGCCTCAAGCTTGTATTTAATTTTGAGAGTATACTTCTATCAGAATCAAAGACTGAGAAGATGATTTTAAAGACTTTTAAAGGATTTATAAGCACTTTTGTGACAAATTAATAGTAGTGATCTCTATTGGAGTAGATTTAGAGACATAGGGTTTTAAGCCAAACTCCATTATCAAATTGTGTTTGGTATTTCTATCAATTTGTCTCTACTTACACTTTTGAATTTCCATCCATGTGAATATTTTAAATTTTGTAATCTTTTTTAAAAAAATTATTATTATATAGTTAAAAAAGTGGTTTTGATCCATTTCAAGTGTGTTATTCAAAATTTAAGACAATTATCTATTGTCAATTATGGATCATATTTTGGTATCAAAGTGGAATTTATATTTAACCTTATGGATTGCTAGTGTATGTTGACAAGGTCAAGATATAGGTGGGGTGAAGGAGAGTTTGCAAAGTACAATTTAGAGATTGGGACAAGATGTACTACAGAAATGGGAGATGAATTTGAGTCTAAACAAGAATTTTGATAGGCCTTTTTGGAAATGAAGCATATAGTTGATGAGATTTACCATGAAATATGAAGGAAAATGGAGCATGATGAAGGTGGTAAAACTTTTGAGAAACCTTCCTCCTCTTATAATGATGGTACACATAAAAAATTCCATTAAATCTCTTCCTTCACTAAAGATACATATTAAGTTTGAATTGCCCATGATTAATGGTGAGTTTAATGTAGAAAAGATGGATAACTAGATAAAGAAAATTAAATTATATCATAGGGTCCAAAATATTTTAGATGATGAGGCCAAAATTCACTTGGCTAATCTTAGATGGGAGGCACAAATCTCATTTGGTAGGAGAGTAAGTTAAAGGAAAATGAGCTTAACAAAGGTAACTCAATTTCTACTTGGAGTGAATTTGTTGATGAAGTCAAAAATAAATTTTATCTTTTAGGCTATATCAAATAATCCATTATGGATTGACAATATTTCAAACAAACTAAAGGTCAAAGTGTTCAATAATATACACAAGAATTTTGGAAAAAGGCTTTACTTTTGAATATTCCTCTTTATACATAGGAAACACTACTTAAGTACATAGGTTGGTTGCATAGTTACTTGAGACACATGATTTTTTTTTCCTAAATCACACTAATTTAGATGAAGCATGTGTTAAATCTATTCACTTGGAGGCTAGAAGAAAATAGACAAAACAATATTTTCCTAAAGTTAAAAGTAAGCAATATGATATTAAGCATTCTAAAGGGTAAACAAAAATCCACTTTTATTGTTTGTAAAGAAGAAGGAAAACCATTTTGTAATCATTTCATGAAAAATCATGATGATTCTAAGTGTTGGAAATTACATCCTAAGTTAATACCTAACAGGTTTAGGAAGAAGAATAAGAAAACTAATGTTATGGTTCATTATCTAGGTTCAGATTCAGGGGATGAAACTAGGATCACAACCATGAGTATGCGTAATTATTCTTTTCTTTTATTTCTAACACTAAGTCATCTAATGTTTCTTTCTCTTCAAAACAAAAATATGTGCATGATGATAAGAAAATAAATGAGCTATCCAAATTAGGGTTATTTCAAAACATACTAGGAGTGACACTCTATTTGACAATAGATCATAGGCAAATTTAATTTCCGAGGATATTGTTAAAAATTTAGGCTTGCCAACCAATACCAATTCAAAATCCTATCCACTTGTTTGGGTGTGTGATGATGCAAAGATGAAAGTAGCCAAAACTTGTAGATTGAAATTTGCCATCACATCCAAGTTCATGGATTAAGTCGATCTAGATGTAGTCTCTCTAGACATATGTGGGATTGTTTTAGGAAGCCCTTATCTTTATGATAGAAAAGCAATCTTCTATAGGGAAGAGAATAAGTATTTATACTTGTTAAGGATGGAATTAAATATATAGTCAGATCACATCATATGAAGACAAGTCTTTCCTTGGTGACAGTAGGGCAAATGAAAAGATTGGAAAGTTCAAGCAATAATTTTTGTCTCATGATAATTAAGTCTAAGGAAAACTAATATTTTTATGCTTTAAAAAATTGTGATCCTAGACATAAGAAAGAATTGGTTAAAATCATTTTTAGTTATGATGATGTGTTTCAGGATCTCAAAGGTTACCCCCTAAAAGGGTAGTTCAACATGAAATTCACTTGTTATAGGATTCTCCTCTCCCTAAAATTCGTATGTACAAGTTATCAGTGGTGAAAAATGAGGAAATCAAAAAGTGGGTAATGGAACTTTTGAAAAGGGGTGTTATTCATCCAATTTCATCTCCTCCAATGTTTCTCCAACACCATTGACTCTTCTAATGT
Organism: Torreya grandis; assembly: GCA_037957365.1. NCBI lineage: Eukaryota > Viridiplantae > Streptophyta > Pinopsida > Cupressales > Taxaceae > Torreya > Torreya grandis. The sequence continues at coordinate 2,623,883 of JARHVA010000891.1, read as the reverse complement.
TTCTCCAAGACCTTGAATCTGATTTACTATTTGATCAACTCACAAGAGATAACTTACTATATCTTCTTCTTCTTCCATCTTCAAACTTTCAAACTATCTTCTAAAAGTCTGAAGCTTAGCTTGCTGAAATTTTCCATCACCTTTGTAAATATTCTCAAGTTTTACCCAAGTTTCATGAGTAGATTTACATTGCATAACTTTAAAAAATTTATATTCACATAAACCACATAAAATAGCATTTAAAGCTTTATCATTACATTCACTTGCCTTCTTTTCTGCTAGATTAATTACAGATGTTCGTGGCTCTTCATATTCCTCCACCACTGCTTGCCATATGTTGAATCCAAGGGCCATCAAATAAATATTCATTCTCATGCTCCAAAAATCATAATTCATCCCATCAAACAAAGGTGCCTTATTTGTATAAAATCCTTCTTGTGACACAGCCATCGTGCTTTCCCAATCTACCTTCAAGCTGTAAAACTTTTCAAAAAGGGACCTACTTTAATACCAATTATTAAGCATGAGATATACTAAGAGGGGAGGTGAATCAGTATATCATATATCTTATAAAAATTTCCCTTAATCAAATTCCACTTAATCAAACATTCAAGATATGCAATAAAACTCAAATAATAAACACCACACAAGATAGAGAGAGACACCAGATATAACATGGAAACCCAATGTGGGAAAAACCACAGAGAATAATCTCAAGTATATGAATGAGCACTAACCCAAACAATGTTTTCAAGCACCAACTTACAGGAGAACCAACCCCTTTGTTGAGCACCAACCCAGCAACTATTCATGAGCACCAACCCATAGGATCACCAACCCCTTTGCTAAGCACCAACCCAACAACTATTCATGAGCACTAACCCACAAGAGCACCAACCCCTCTGCTGAGCTCTAACCCAACAACTATTCATGAGCACCAACCCACAGGAGCACCAACCCCTTTGTGTATACCACACAACTATCTCTCAATGTTGCTATCTCAACAAATGATAGTTCATTACAACATCTCTTTCCTCTCTCTCACCTTTGCTATTCTAAGCTAGATATAACAAATATAAATCATATTTATCCCTCACAAATTCTCTTCTAAGCTAGATATTACAATATCAAATCTATCTCTTTCACTCATATTACAAATGGCTTCTCAAGCCTTTATTTATAGCTTTCCAAATGACCTTTGGCCTTCCCCCTTTGTGACCCTTCAATCTTCATGGAAAATGGCACCAAACTTGTATGATCGAAAAGTCATATGCTGACCCTTCATGAGGAAAAATGTTCTTCCCTCTTTTGTCCTTATCTTGGTGACTTTTTGTATTCTTCAAAGTGTACCTTCATGAGAAATTGTGCCCTTCCTCTTCTGTCTTCACTTGGTGACTCTTAGAATTCCCCAAGATGACTCTTCATGGAAAAATGCATCCCATCCTTCTTTTGTCTTTACCCCATGGCTCTTTGACTTCTCCATGGGCCCTTCTTTTATCTCATATGCAACCAAAAATATATTCATTAATATTAAATAAATATTAACACACATTAGCCAAGATATATCAATTACAAATATCATTAAATGCAATGGGGCCTTTATCACCAATAATGCTAGACATTTGACATCAATGACACCTCAATCTTGAAACTGCCACATCATGTCACTTGCACATACTATCATCTAAAAACATACAGTAACTCCCCCTTACTGTAGTAACTTGTACCTATTCCCTGTACCTAGTTTTGCACCTATAACGATACCTTTTATTCTCCCCCTTTGACATCAATGGCAAAGGGCCTACCTAGAGTTAACACTTAGCTCCCCCTCAACTGATGCTAAACATCAATGGTAGGAAGTAATATAAATTACTCCCAACTCCTCTCATAGATATTTGAATGTATCCTTTGATCATGCCTTTGAGAAGATGTCTGACAATACATACACATTTTTCCCTATCCTTTGAGCATCTGCAATCAACTCATTTGAATATTTTCTTCTAATCTCACAAAATTTAGCATGAAACTTTAATGTGTATCCTTGATCACATATTTTACTAACACTCAATAGATTATGCTTAAGACTTTTTACATACAAAATATTCTTAGTCTTAGTTCTACCATAATCCAAACTCAAAGTACCTTTTTCAGCTATCCTAGCAGTGGTTTTATATCTAAATCTCACTATGCCACCATTGATATTCTTTAGAGTTATGAACTTACTTTTATCTCCTATCATATGCCTCAAACATCCACTATCAATTAACCATGGCTGATCTTTATTTCTTACATGCAAAGTTGTCTGAACCATCATAGAATCTTTAGGCTGTTTCTTCTACCATGAACATGTATGAACCTTCTTCCTGATGAATGGAGCTTTAAAAATCTGATCCTTCTTCTTGATGAATGGATATTTGAAACTTTGATACTTCTTAAATGACTCAAACATGCTTCTAAAATACCAAGCTATGTGTCTGAAGTTGTTGCACTTGTAGCATACTATGGTCTCTTCATCAAAGCTTGATAGAAGAGTAAAAGAGTTATGGCTTCTGCTTGACTCTACTTGACTTTCCTTCTCCTTATTTTTGAAATTGTTATCTCTTTTTCTACATTCTAATTTATTATGACCGTATCCATTACAATAAAAACAAAAGCCATAAAAATAAGACCTGTATGTATATCTTTGACCTGATTGCCTTTTGTAGCTTTATTCCCTCCAGCCTTCTCTATTTGAAATGTCCTCTATATTTTTCACTTCTTCCCTTGTTTCCTCTTTTGTAAGAGCTTCAACATAGCTCTTCTTTTCAAATCTGATCCCTGTCTTATCTAAATTTGATTTTTGACTTTCCAATATCTTATTTAGCATGTTAGTGATATCCTCAAATTTTGAATCACTAACTACTTTATCATTAACTACTTTCTCAATATCTTCTTTTAAAGAGGCAATTTCAATAATATACCTTTCACATTCTTTTCTTGTTATTTCCAACTATGCTGTTAGATCTTCTTCATTCTTCTTGGCTTCTTCCAAGTGTGTTTTTAGATCATCAATAACTTACTTTGACTCCTCATTTTTCTCAATCCGGCTCATCAATCTTTGATTCTTCTTTTCAACAGCTTCTAACTTTTCTAAAGCACAAATGAGTTATCCTTCCATATTCACTTCAACTTCCTCCTCTTCTTCTTCTTGATCACCTTCATGTATGGCCATGAATATAATATCTTCTTCTTCTAAATCACTAACTCCACTATCTTTGACTGAGCTAGGATCCTTAAAATACAGGTTCTTCTTCTCGAATCCCTTCTTAGATTTGCCTTTGAAATTCTTCTTATATGTAGGCTTTTCTTCATCATCATCATTACCCTTATTTGGGCATCTAGCTAAAAAATGTCTGATCTTTCCATAATTAAAACATTTAAAAGGTAATTTTTCTTGATATTTACTTGTTTCCCTTTTTGGCTTGCGAATGAAAAGTGCTCCGTTGTCATCTTCATCATCACTAGAACTATCACTTGATTCTTGAATCTTAGCTTTCTCTTTCTTTGATGTCTTGAAAGCCACTTCTCTCTTTGAGGGTTTATCTTGTTCTGTCTACATCTCATATGCCATGAGAATACCATGAAGCTCATCCATTTTTAGCTTGGCTAAATTCTTCATCTCCTTGATTGCTGAAACCTTTGCATTATATCTCATTGGTAGAGATCTCAAAACATTTTGCAACAACATTGAATCTTCCAATATTTCTCCAAGACCTTGAATCTGATTTACTATTTGATCAACTCACAAGAGATAACTTACTATATCTTCTTCTTCCATCTTCAAACTTTCAAACTATCTTCTAAAAGTCTGAAGCTCAGCTTGCTAAAATTTTCCATCACCTTTGTAAATATTCTCAAGTTTTACCCAAGTTTCATGAGTAGATTTACATTTCATAACTTTAACAAATTTAGATTCACATAAACCACATAAAATAGCATTTAAAGCTTTATCATTACATTCACTTGCCTTCTTCTCTGCTGGATTAATTACAGATGTCTGTGGCTCTTCATATTCCACCACCACTGCTTGCCATATGTTGAATCCAAGGGACATCAAATAAATCTTCATTCTCATGCTCCAAAAATCATAATTCATCCCATCAAACAAATGTGCCTTATTTTTAGAAAATCCTTCTTGTGACACAGCCATCGTGCTTTCCAAATCTACCTTCAAGCTGTAAAACTTTTCAAAAAGGAACCTGCTTTGATACCAATTGTTAAGCATGAGATATACTAAGAGGGGGGGTGAACCAATATATCATATATCTTATAAAACTTTCCCTTAATCAAATTCCACTTAATCAAACATTCAATATATGTAACAAAACTCAAACAATAAACACCACACAAGATAGAGAGAGACACCAGATATAACATGGAAACCCAATGTGGGAAAAACCATAGAGAACAATTTCAAGTATATGAATGAGCACAAACCAAAACAATATTCACAAGTACCAACTTGTAGGAGCACTAACCCACAGGAGCACCAACCCAACAACTATTCATGAGCACCAACCCCTTTGCTGAACACCAACCCACAAGAGCACTAATCCCTTTGTTGAGCACCAACCCCTTTTTTTAGCACCAACACAACAACAATTCATGGGCACAAACCCACAGGAGGACCAACCACTTTGTGTATACTAGACAACTATCTCTCAATGTTTTTATCTCAAAAAATGATAGTTAATTACAACATCTCTTTCCTCTCTCTCTCACCTTTGCTCTTCTAAGATAGATATAAAAAAGACAAATCATATTCATCCCTCACAAATGCTCTTATAAGCTAGATATTACAATATCAAATCTATCTCTTTCACTCATATTACAAATGGCTTCTCAAGCCTTTATTTATAGCTTTCCAAATGACCTTTGGCCTTCCACCTTTGTGACCCTTCAATTCTCATGGAAAATGGCACCAAACTTGTATGACCCTTCATATCTTTTCCTTTGAAAAGTCATGTGGTGAACATTCATGAGGAAAAATGTCCTTCCCTCTTTTGTCCTTATCTTGGTGACTTTTTGTATTCCTTAAAGTGTCCCTTTATAAGAAATTGCACCCTTCCTCTTTTGTCTTCACTTGGTGACTCTTGGAATTCCCCAAGATGACTCTTCATGGAAAAATACATCCCATCCTTCTTTTATCTTTACCCCATGGCTCTTTGACTTCTCCATGGGCCCTTCTTTTGTCTCATATGCAACCAAAAATATATTCATTAATATTAAATAAATATTAACACACATTAGCCAAGATATATCAATTACAAATATCATTAAATGCAATGGGGCCTTTATCACCAATAATGTTATACCTTTCACATCAATGACAATATTTCCAACATGCAAGTGATTATGCTATGGGAGCTGACCTGATGCAAGCAAAAAAGCTAGTAAACTATCATTCTAACAAATTCACAGGTGCAGTAAGAAACTATCCAACTTATGATAAAGAATTGTATGTATTGGTTCAAAGTGTTAAAAAATGGAAGAATTACTTAATGGGAAAATAAATAGTGATACATATAGATCATTAGCCCCTCTAGTATCTCCAATCATAGGCCAAGCTACAACAGTCTAGGCACTTCCATTGGATGGATTTCCTATAGCAATCTTATCTTTTGATCAGGTATAAAAAAGGTATACAAAATAAAGTAGCTAAAATGATTTCTAGACCTCCTATGGTAGTTTCATCTATTCTTTTATAGCATAGTTCTTTGTCTCATGTAAGTTATAAAGAATAGTATGTCGATGATGGTGATTTTAAGGATGTGTATAAAGACTTGACGAGTGGTAAATAGGTAGAAGAATTAGACTATCTATGCATAATGGACTTTTGTATCATTTGGGTAAAATTTTCATTCTTCAAAATGAAAGGGTGCACATGATTATGGAAGCACATACTTCTCTTATATTTGGTCATTTTGGAGTTGGTAAAATCGTTACACATTTGAGAATATATTTTTACTAGCCCCATATATAGGAAAATGTTTCCAAATATATCAAGGGTTGTGTTCTTTGTGCCATAAGCAAGCCTAGTAATAGGAAATTAGGAATTTACACTCCCTTACCTATTCCTACCCATCCCTGGGAAAGTATTTCCATGGACTTTATAGGGGGTTTGCCTATGTCATGAAGGAAATAGGTTTAATTGTATGTGGTAGTGGATAGATTTATCAAGATGTGTGTTTTGATCTCTTACACTAAGTAAATTATAGGGGAAGGTATGACACACTTATTCTTTCAACATGTATGGGTTAATTTTGATTTGCCCACTTCTATTGTTTATGATCAAGATTCTTGATTTCTTAGTGAATTTTGGTCAACATTATGGGAATCAATGAATAGTAAGTTGAATAAGAGTACTGCATTTCATCCACAAACCGATGGTCATATAAAGGTTGTGAACCATATAGTGGTAAATTTTCTTAGGGGTTATTGAAATAAACATCCCAAGTTATGGGATGAGAATTTATGGTATATTCAACATGATTACAACCATGCACCTCATTCTTCTACTATGAAATCTCTTTTTGAAGTCTGTTATGGATATTTGCTTAAACCTCCTCTGGATGTTTGTTATGGATAGAATTTAGTTGTAGATGAACATAATGATGTTTTTAAAGCCAAGAAGTTCATTGAAACAATACAAAAGGTACACCAAACTATCTGAGATTAATTGGAGAAAAGTCAAGAAAAGTATAGAGTGAGACATGACAAAAATCATGTTGATTACCAATTTGTTCTAGGTGATTTGGTATGGCTTCACATTAGTAATGAACAGCTAATAGGTGAAGGTGAAAATTTGAAACCAATCCGGTATGGTCCTTTCTAGATTATGGAAAAGATTGGTAAAAATGATTTCTAGATGGATTTACCATTTTATATGCAGATTTACTTAGTTGTGAATGTGGAAAATTTGAAATTATATGAGCCTCAAATGATTTTAAATCATGGTAAGAGTGTATTCATTCCTTCTGTTGATGATTTTACTCTTAAGTATCTAATAGAATTTTAAAAAGATACAATTCTTGATAGGAAGGTTTAGATTTCATGAAGGGGAGATGTTGAGTATATTCATGTTGGTCTCAAAGGGATGCACCCGAACAAGGCCAAATAGATGGAAACTAAAAGAGTGAGGGAGAAATACCCTTACCTCTTCACTAATTAATCAATTTTTGGAGGTCCAAAAGATCCTAGTGGGGAGGATTGATCCAGGTGGATCCATATACACTCTAAAAATGAAGTCATCAAATTTCAAATTGATCATGCATAATATAGAGATCATCAAGATCTTTCTAGTGCAATTTGGATGGGCCAATTTTGAGTCCATATGCACAAGATATCATGCATTGAAATTTATATATTAAACAAGGCAAAAAGATGGCATAGGTGTCATAGTGTCTCACAAAGGACAAGTGGTGTAGATCAAGCATATCATGTGGACCCATGATGTAGTGACATGTGGTAGTGATTTCATGTGGGAAAATAATTGGTTTCATGATTTGTCTTTGATAGGGATAAAAGGCCAACTATGAGGACCATAGCTGGTGGAGTCCATTTATTTATGGAGGGGGACCCTACCACTGATAGTTATGGAATATCTAGTTAGATGATGACAAGTGTTAGATTAGGAGTGGTTCATGTGGTGGGCCCTCAATCAACCACATGGTTTGCCACTACCAACTATTTCCATGCTTGAATTTTATATAAATAGTCACCTAGTGACTATAGTTTTATGTAATTATTTATCATACCAAGTGGAAGCTCAAAGACCATTGAAGGTTCCATCAATTCAACATCCCAACTTGCCACATTCCAAGCCCATGGATTATGTCATAAAAAAAATCTTACCACATGGATGAAACCCAAACTACTATGTGGAACCACCTAACATCCCACATAATCCATAAAACTTCCATCTAACACCTTAGCACATAAAAGGCTTATCGATGAATAAAATTTTGAAGACTAAGCTCTCAAATACCCAAAACCATTCCCACTTTACCAATGTTGGAATAAAAGATTTTCCTTATCCTCAAATCCAATACCACAAGAATCAAACCTTGGTTGGCATGGTAAAAGAATAAAGCTCCCACCACTACACCTGGAGATTTGAGCACTATATAAAGTGTTTGAATTTATATTTGAAGGTGTGTTTTTGGTGGACTAAGCTTGGTATAAAGGGTTTTTAGAGACTTAAGGAGTATTTTGAGAGCCTCAATCTTGTGTTTAAGTTTGAAAGTATACTTTTATCAGAATCAAAGATCTAGAAGATGATTTGTAAGAATTTTTATAACGAATTAATAGGATCGATCTCTATTGGAGTGGATTTAGAGACGTAAGATTTTAATCTAAACTCCATTATCAAATCATGTTTGGTATTTCTATCAATTTATCTCTATTTGTACTTTTGAATTTTTGTCTGCGTGAATATTTTAAATTCCATAATCTATTAAAAAAATAAAGTTTTATTAAATCATTAAAGAAAAAGGTTTCAACCTATTTCAAGTGTGTTATACACAATTTATGAAACTTTTTTATTGTTGATTATGGATCATGTATACCCAATCAAGCATTCAACTTGGGTATCCAACCTAGTTATAGTGAGAAAGAAGAATGGATAAATCTGGATATGCATAGACTTCTAGGATTCGAATAAATCATCTCTAAAGGATCATTACCCCCTTCCTTCTATGTAATAAATACTTTAGATAGTAGTGGGTGTAAAATATTTTTCTCTTTTGGATAGATTATCTAGATATAACCAGGTATGGGTTAATAAAGAGGACCAACATAAAACCACCTTCACCACAAAGTGCGGAAACTTCATGTATGCAAAGATGCCTTTCAATCTCTCTAATGAAGGGGATACCTTCTCATGAGCTATGAACATAGTATTTCAAGGCCTAATCAATAAAATAATCCTTATCAATTTGGATAATCTCATGGTGTTTTCCCAGAAGAAGGAAGATCACTCTAATCATTTAGAGAAGGTTTTCTAAAAAGGCCAAGAGTTCAGGGTGTTTCTCAACCCCAAAAAATGTGTCTTCGGTGTTCCAAAAGTCAAGTTATTAGGATACGTAGTATCCAAAGAAGGAATATCTATCAATCCTGATAAAGCAAAGGCCATCAAGGATTTAGCATTACTAGTAAATAATAAGGGAGTATTTTAGATTAATTTATGCTTATTTCTTAATTTGGAAGCAAGTAATGAAACTAGTAATAGGGTGTGTAAAGGAATACCTGGTAAAAGTGTGTGCATGATCCAGACGATGATGGGAACTCCTCATTGGCTTGGAAGGAATAACCTATATATAAGAAAGACACTAAAAAAATGGGTTATTAGATGGATGGTTGAGTGGACTGCCTATCATGAGCTAGATCCAAGAAGTGTATATGTGTTAGGAGGCTGTTAATCCACTATTTATAATAGTTAAGTTGATATAAATGAAAAGAAAGAATACTTGCATTCAATAATTGGAAAGTAAAATCATGTAAGATGAGATGAAAGTAAATTTATTATTAAATAAAATGACTAAATATAGCAAAGTCAATTCAATACTCATGTTAAGATAGTAGGGGTCAGGTTCAAAAAATTAGAAAAGTCTCTATGAATAGGCAAGAACACAGAAAATAGGGTTTGGTTGGGGTCAAGGGGTAAAAATAGATTGTTGTCATTTTATACCACAGTGACCACTAATGGTTAAGGTGACCATGGGTGGATAGGCTAACTATTAGCAGTTGGGTATCTATCAATGGTTGAGGTGACCATTGGTGGTTGAGATAATCATTGGTATTTACCTATGTGATTCTAAAAATGATCAAAAAAATGATTATAGATTGGGTAATTAGGCAAAAAAAGGTCTATTATGGATATGGGGGGATGGGAAATAAGATACTAATGAGTCTAATAGGTCAGGGAGGTTATAAATGAAACAAATCAAAGAAAATAAGCATGAGACACCTATAACTTGATGGTAGAAGGCTGAAGCAATTTATCTAAAGTGATAGTACTTTGGCCTTTGAAACTAATTCTAATAGAGTTTTGGGTCTCCATTGATGTTATTTTCTTGTTGAAGGGACACTGGATACTTATATGTAAGATAGCTTGGATGTGGATTGTTACATTTTTCTAGATCTCTTTCTTCTCCTACTTCTCTCCTTTTATAAGATGAAGTTACTAAATGTGAAGGAGGAAGTTACTAATTGGATAGAGGATAAAGTTACTAATTATGATGATTTAAATGTAGTTTACATCAAAAAATGAAATTTACTAAATATGTCACACTTATCTCATAAAAAAGGTAATGCTTTAAAGTAATCTTGTAGACTTGATCATCGATGATCAGGCCAAACATTGATGGTTAGGCTGATTGTCAGTGATCGAAGGTCTAGATGAAAATAAGTTGAAAGAGAGATAAATTACAAAGTTAAGTTATTAAATTAATAAGTGGGCTAAGTAAACTAGGTGGTCAACTAGCTTCAGATTTGGGTAGGAGTTCAAGGCACTTTAACATCTAAAATTGTGTAGTTTTTGAGTGTCTACATTTTGCCCCTTTTTATTATGCAGTTTTGGATTAATAAACTAAAAAACAAAAATGAATGGATTGCTAGTCATGGTCTTATTGCCCCAAGTATGGGAGGAGGTGTTCCCCCTCAAACTAAGACGTGATGGAGTGAAAATTAAATTGGGTTGGGTTTTAATAGATGGTATATGAGTCATGAGGTAGGTGACACAAAAAGGTTGGGCATTTGAAACATAAACATGTGCAAAAAATATAAGTGTGATAATCAAGATCATGCAGAGATTAAAGCTACCAATGTTGATAAAAATAAGGTCAAGTTTTAGGGAGATGTCTAATAGGGTAATTGGTCCACAACATTGGTCATAGCTGATCAGGTTAGTCTTATAAAGTCATCTAAATGGGGTCAATATTGGTAGCAGGTATCTAAGGTAGGAAACACTCTTGAAAAATAACATAAATAGTCTAGTCATGCACGAGGTGGTATGAATTATAAAATTTCAACATTATAAGGTTCATCAATATAGTCAAAATAATCAAGGTAAGGTTGGCACAAAACATGTGAAAGTTTGGGTAAAAATAGCCAACATCAAGGTAAATGCAGTCTAAAGGGTTGATTGAAGAAGGTTAATCTCTGATAAGTCTAATTATGGTTTGGTGGAGAGTAGGTAATCTCCCATAAGATTAGCACCTAGGTAGAATGCATTAAATTTTTTGAAAAAAGGTTGGGTCCCCCTAACTATTGATGGTCAAGGTTTTCCCTAGAGTAAACTATTGATGGTCACCCTAATTATTGACAGTCGTGAAAAAATCTAAAAACTAAAAGATCAAAAGTAACATATTAATTCATTTTTACCATTTGACTTTTGGCACTTGGTGCTCTAGGTATTTTGTGTGTTTTATCTTCTTGTGTTAGCAGGTTGAGGTGTAGTTTATTGTGTGTGTGGGGTTGACTAAGTGCTGATTCAATGGAGGGTGGATGAAGTAATGACTGAGGGGTGGAATGAGGGCTTCAACCACATAAATGATCATGGAATGAGGTAGGGAAAGTGTTGAAACTCATAGTATAGTTGAAATGGCTATTTTGGAGTTGAGTTTGATAAGGATAGGGTTTGGTAATGGTTCTAAGTAGGGTTCAGGGAAAATGATGCCCTAGATGAGGTTTGGGTAAATTGGTGAATGTCTAGATGAAATTGAGTAGGGGAGGTTGTGTCAGGTTGGGAATGGGTTGTGGATTAATTATATGTAGGCTAATGTGTGTAATTTAGGTAGTTTAGAGAGGTGGGGAGAGTTTTAGTGTTTGAGTTACATCATCAATGGTCACACATAGTGACCATCAGTCATTTAACTCAACCATCAGTAGTTGATTTATAGGGTAAAAGGTCTTGAAAGGACTATCAACAATTTAATGAACTGTCAGTGGTCAATGTTTTAAGGGTAGGTTAGGATAAAAATTTGTAATGGGGTTAAAGTTTTTTAAGTGGTATAACATTTAAATCTTATTAAAGTGTTATTAAAGGAAGGTTAAAGGTTATTTAGGTTTTATTAAAGTGCTTATGTTTGTAAAAGTTGTGTTTAAATAGGGTGAAAAGGTGGTGAAAGGTATGTGATTCGAAGGGTTTAGGGTATAGGGTTTAGTTTTTTGTCTGGTGTAAAGGTAAATGAATGTATAGAAAGTGTGGAATGTTGTTTTAAAGGTTAAATGTGAGTGTTATAAGGTAAATGGGTATAGTTAAGTGAGAAACATGTTGAATAACTTTAGCAAAAAGTAAGTAGAATAGGGTACTTATTGGGGATAGAAGTAGCCATTAATATGAACAAAGGTAGAGGACACTTTTGAGTGTTAGAGGTAAATGTAATGGGTAGGTTGAAAAAGATAGGTGTAGGGTGATACTTAGTTAGATGTGGAAAACTAAGTAGCGATTACTAACCTAATTGTTATGTAGGCACATGATTAGATTTAGATGAGGGATTGAGTCCCTCAAATTTTTTCTAAGGTTTGAGATGTGGTAACCATAGAGAAGTGGAGACATATGGAGATAGTCAGATTAGGCATGATGATTCATTATCAACACCTATAACAAGATGTAGTATGATTTTGGCCCTCATCAAGAGATGGGACCTAACCACAAACATGTTTATGTTGTCAATAGGAGAGATGATGATTCTCCTAGAGGAAATTCAGTATATCACATAAATACCCATTTGTGGGGAGCAAATCTACCATATAGAGAGTGAAGAGATCAACTATAATATGGATATAATGTATGGGGTTGATTGAGTATATGCTTAGTTTCACTCAAGTAGATTCAGCTATAGACCCCTATACTAGAGGGATCCTATAGGTAGATACCTACTCATAATGATGATGATGGCTATGTCCTACTTCAAAATACCCTATTTGACCAGTAGTCACTTTCCATACTTGTTACTAGGGGTGATGGTAGAGATGCTTCTAGGGAGGACTATGTTTGAATGGGCCCTATTACTATTAGTGAAGATCTATAGGGAGATATGGGCCCTTAGAACATGTAGGTGATATGGGATCAACATTGGGTTCATTCTCCATTATTCATTTTATGAGCACATTCAGGTACTGAGGCCTATGGGGGTACCCTAAGATGGATTTAGCCAAGAGCCATTTCTAGTTAGCTTTACCAAATAGAGAATGGATTATGCATTAATAGGTGTAGGTGGTGGAGTTTGAGATATTAAGTGGCTCTAAGATGCCTTAGAGGGTTTGGTGGTAGGTGACATATCATGGACACCATATGTAGGTTGGCTTATGTGGCCAAGGTACAACTATCACACATTATCCTTATAGGTTTGGCATTGGATATATAGGAGATAGGATGGTGAGATATAGCTTATCCCATTTGAGCAAGTGTGGAGGTAGTTTGGATTGGTGCAAGAGATCCCACTAGATTTCCATATATATAGGAGGGAGGATGCAAATTTTTAGCTCCCTGAGCCATAGCCATAGGATGTCATTTTGTACTAAGAGGAGTTGTTGATGAGGAACACCATTAATGATGTTAGGATTTTGGATGGTTATATCGTGTGTTAATAGGTGAGATATGCAATGACCAATTTTGGATGGGGTGATAGGGAAAAATAACCCATATACATGGATCTTATAGGGGCACTGGCACAGGATGGATAGGTGGTAGTGGCACTGGTAAAGACACTGGCCTAGATTACCAACTTACAAGGATAGGTGGTCACTTTACAAGGTTAGATAGCCACCATGATTGGAGAGCATGATCAATCAAGGATCACTCTTGGGTTAGTGATACAGGAGAGAGATTCACTAGGATAGAGGGAAGAAGTAGCCACAACAGTAGCAAGAGGACCACCTAACATAGTTCTAAGGGCATGGTACTTAGACACTATTGAGGAGTTAAGATATTATGAGGTAATAGTGTCCGCATAGTTAACACTAGAGATGAGGTATGGAGAGTATAGGGCCAACTTGTTATGGGGTCCATCTATAACTACTCTAGGATAGTGGGCCTCAATATTGGGTCAGGCAAGGATATTAGGGGGATTGCCACTAGATGGTAGTGTAGGTATAGGTACAGATGGAGCAAATGGAAGTGGTACCCAAAGGGCTTGATAAATGAGATTATATGATGTATATGTTCTTGATTTTGATGATGTTGATGATGTGAGATGTATATATGAGAGAGATATTTGATACATTATTCCATGTTTTATGATGTATTCTTTATGGACATGTATGATGTATATGTTGATTATGTTCTAATGTTGAGATGTTTATTGATGTATGATAACATGATGCTTACATTGATTATGTTTATCTTTATGATAACAATATAGATGAGGACATTAGTTAGGCATACATGATTCTAGACATAAGACTAGGGTATGGTAGGTGTTGTTTATTTGATAGATATGATATTTATGAGTATGGATGATTGTAATTATTATCATATGATGTTGTTGATGATATTATGAGAGCATAGATGATAGAATATGATGGGTTATGGTATAAATGCTACATGATTTATGGATAATGTTTATGTTGTATTTGGTAAATGGTAGACGACATAGTTTATGTTTTTCTTAATATAATGTGGTTTGTAGATGTAATTCATGGATATGTGGTTATTGTTATGGATGTGTTTTATGAAATGTATGGCTCATTAGTTTTAATGTGTGCAAATAGAAATGGTAGGATGCTCATGCCCCATTAGTTATGAGATGATATGTGGACCTGTGGATTAGGCATGTGATGACATTTTAATAGACAATATGGTTTATTTTATGTTTTTATATATGTGATGATAAAATGAAGGAATTAAAATGTGCTTGTGATTTTGAATTTAATATATTGAGAGTTTTTGGTGATTTTATTATGTATGATGTGTTTTTTCATGGCCATGATCATGGAGAGGATAGTTTGTATTGTGGTTTTGAATGACATGGTCAAGTGATGATGTGATTGTTGTTTAGGTGTATAGATAGAATATGGTTAAAACTATTGTTTATTTATATGGATTATTGTTTCAGATTTTGAATGTTTGGATATGATATGGATTAATGGAGATATAATGAAGACACATAAAGTGAGTGTAAATAATAGACTAAATGTGGGAAAGGGATAAGAATTATGAGACATATGTCTACATGAACTAATGAATGGAGGGTAAGAAAAAGGCATGATGTGTTCATTAATAAGGGCCTAACAAAACTAAAGGTAGATACGATTTAATGAAAATAATCCTTTTGAATGCTTTGCATGAGCATGCTTTGATCAAAAAACAAGGTATCATGGTCACTTTGTGTCAAGTAAGATCATAGTCCCTTGATTGTTAGATAGGGTAGGAAGGGAAATTAGGTGATAAGTAGGTGATAGTGATATGGTGGAATGGAAAATGTATAATATGGTAACCTGATGTGGGTTAGTTTTCCCCTTCTATAGGTGACAAGGAACTATAATAGATAAGTATATGCCTTAATAATGTGTAGACTGATTGATATGAGAAGTATACTCATGCCCTATATAAAAGATGATTGTGGCTTACTTGCTTTGATTTTGACATAGAGTTATTTGTTAATTTTATTGTGTTGAGAGGTTGGTGAAGTTGATCGATGCAAGAAGCTTCAAATGTTTGTTTTTTAAAAACTTATCTTAGCCATCCTTCAAGGGAGTGGTCTAAGTTTGGATTCATTTTTATATTATAGTTGTCCTTTAAGGGAGCAATCTATCTTTTCAGCAATATTTAGGTGTTGGGCAGCCGCCCTTCAAGGGAGCAGTCTGCAATGCTAGAGATATGGACCCAAGTGATATTTTGGTAGCCCAATTTGATTTTGAATGCTACGTTGAGACATGGATAAGTATATTTGGGTTTAGAGGTCTACCTTTATGGAGGCAAGACTTTTAGCACAAAAGGTTGATGATATATAAGGGAAAGTGGTTTGAGAAACATTGATCATGGGATTCTATCGAATTAGAGATGAAAAGTATCCATGAGAACCATGCCATGGATAGATCCATGGTATCCATGTTTAAGATGTGTCTATAATTGTGATGGATAATCACATGGTCCTATGTTGTATTCAAGTGTCCCCTAGAGAAATAACGATAGGTAGGTGAAGGTAAGTGAAAATATCCTAAACCAAGGGATGATTTTAAGTTAGACACAAAGGTGAGTTTGATCCTTCGTTTAAAAATAGAAAGGATGTAGATGTGAAGCATTGAGAGGATCAAAATTCTAGTTTACCTTTAAGAGAAGACAAATTATAAGCTCCTAATCCATACTTATGGGTTATGATGTAGGGTCCAAGCCAATTGAAAGCAAACTTACCTTTTTTGCTTTTCTCCATATTATTTACATGACAATTTTCCTTAAGGATGAGGTTTTTGATGTTAAAGTGTCACTATTTTAGATGTTTATTTTATGTGTGCTTGATTCATTCCTAAAAGGCATGAAGATGATTAACTGTTACGAGGTGATATTCGTCAAGGAGTTTAACTCAAGTGAGCCATTCCTGATGATAATTTCTCTTAGAAAGGATTTCATTAAAAGATATGCAAAGAGAAGGAATATAGACTTCAAGAGGTAATATTATTTTTAGCCTTTTTTTACTCCCAAGTTTTGCCCCTTTTTATTTTGGGTAAGTGTAGCATTCAGAATTTGTTTATCCCCACAGCAAAGTGTCAAGTGTTATTTCTTTCAGCAAGTTTTTACTTCAAATTTTTTGTTCAAGTTTTAGAGGAATTGTTTTAGACTTTTTGTTCAAAACAAAAATCTTGAAGGAATTGTTTCTCATGAAAGGATCCTCTACAAAAAGTTTGAAGGGTACATTTCAAACTTTCTAAAGGTTCTTTTTCTCAGAAAATTGGTCACTTGGAAAAATTTTGAAGAGTATATTTCAAACTTTTTGAAGGGTCTTTTTCTCAAAAAAGTGGTCACTTGCAAAAAGTTTGAAGAAAAGTGGCATTTGTAATTTTTTTGAAGGAATTCATCCTTTCAACTTTTCTAAAGGAATTAGGCATGTTATTTTTTCTAAAGGGACATTTTTATTCTTTTGAAAGGTCTTTTTCTCATGGAAAGGAACAGTTCATTTCTCTGAAAGGCATCTTCTAAAATATTGAAGGGACATTTCTAAGCTTTTCAAAGGAATTATTTCAGACATTTTGTCCATAACAATCTTTCTAAGGAATTGTTTTGAAGGAAATGGATTTCCAATTGTTATGCTTTAACTTTTTCTAAGGGTCTTTTTATCAAAAAAGTGGTCACTTGAAAGATTCTAAAAGGTACTTTCAATTTCTCTCAGATAATTAATCCTTACAATTTTTATGAAGGAATTTCTATAGACATTTTGTCTGAAACAATTCTTTGGAAAAGTCATTTGCAAAAGTTTGATGGAATTGAACACTTCAAGCTTTTACTCAAAAATCCAAAAGTCTGAAAGTGTCCTTTGAAAAAATTTGAAGGGACACTTGTAAAAAATCCAAAGGTCCTTTTCCTCAAGAAAGGGACACTTGTAATTTTTCCAAAGGGTCTCTCCTTAAAAAAAAATGCTCACTTGCAAAAGTCTGAAGGGTCTTTTTCTATGCAAAGTACCCTACACACTTTCCCTGAAGGATCTTTTCTTGAGAAAGTGTCCTTTTTGGACTTTTCAAAGGGACATTTCAAGAATGCCGAAGGGCATGTTTAGGCTTTCAAGAGAGGCAAAATTAAAATGATGAAGGGTTATTCTCGGTAAAATTATCATTCAAATTTTTTTTGAAGGGACACTTTTAAAAAGCTCAAAAGAATTGTTTTAGACATTTTGTCCAAAACAATCTTTCTGGGGAGACACTCCAAAAGGATTGAAATAAATGCCTCCAAATAAATTGTCCAAGAATAATGATGGTTATATGGATGTAAAATTTAGGATGATAGAATAGCCATTGGTGTTTAAACAAGAGGATTCAAAGCAAATCCAAGGGCTCACATTCTCCATCCATCGAATGATCAAAGGGCTCATCTCACCATTGATCAGATCAAGATCTAAGTCATTTTTGATGACCAATAAAAGGAAGAAGACAAGGTCAATAGAATGAAAATAACTCTCCCCTACATTTTTGAACACCTTAGCAAGATAGTGGGAAGATGCTAGCATTAGGACAAACCTAAGATAGGTGGACTCATTTGTATAACCACATTGATGCCATTAATCAAAATATCTTAATTTTATTGGACAACCATTGGAAAGCATCTTTGAGAGAGTAGGACAAGAGTGATCAAGGGAGGTGACATGGATCAATCAAATGGCCCAAATGAACATCATTTGCAAATTTGGTTATAGCTAAAGATGGAAACTTTTAACAAATTAAATCCTCTCTTTGGAGCCAAAGGCCTCCCCTTCTCTCTTCCTTTCAGCTATATATACAACCCTTGGGCTAGTGTAAAAATGACCATGTAGTGTATAGCAAAGCCCTGATGAATTAATGTCATGTTTTACCTTTAAGCATTGGTACACATCTTTTTATTTGAACTTTTAAGTAATTATCTGAGTGTGTAAGTGACATATAATGACAAGAAGTGATGGTTTTCATCCTTATATCCTTTATCCTTTATGCCTTAGCAAGAAATCTGGGTCTAACAGGTCATATAGAGTGTGTCCAAGTGTGTTAAATTTTTGCATGTGTATAAATTTTCTTAGAATTACAAGTTGTCTTTTAGTTCATTTTCCTTGTGTCATTTCATACATCTTGCCTATGTATAGAAATAATTGTGTTAAAATATTTAGATATTGAAAATAGTTTGTGTATTTTGTTGTATCATGCACTAGGGTATGTCATTCATGTGGAAGATAATCTTGGTGCATCACTATTCTTAGAACAAGTTTTATTTATGCAATTTCTAACTCTTTTCCCTTTAATAAACCTAGTTTAGATAGAAGTTGTTTTGTAGAGATACATTCAAGGAGCTAGGCCTTTAAATCTAGAGGTTTATTTTCTCTGTAAGCATACCCACATGCCTATAAATGTTCCAACATTACCCAAATATAGAAGAGGATTGAACACTCTCTTATAGAGTTCAATATTTGGAGGCAATAGTTTTGGCATGCCCAATGGGACCAATTATTGACATGTCAAGGTGAATGGTGGTCTTGACAAGCCTAAGGTTGTAGAAATATTCCTAACCCAAAATTTGTTGACTCTAAAAGGTAAGAATCTCTAGTTTTAGATCAAGTTTCCCACATTATGATTCATGGTCCTCACCAGGTCATCTAGGACTTCCGATCAAGCCCCTCTAGCTAAAGCTCTTCTTGAAGAACAACACTCTAGACCATTCCTAGCACTTAAAGATCCTTAACAAGGAGGTTTTGGAGAAGAAGAAGAAGAAGAAGAAGAAGTTGAGGAAGTTTGAGAAATAAAAGATCGAGAGGAAAGAAGATAAATGGATAGGCAATAAACTTTCTTAGCCTTTAATACCCAAAATCCAATTGACCATCCTACATAGGACCCTATTCCTCCCAATTCTACCAAGAGTCTTCATGGTTTCAATGGAGAGGGTCATATTTCCCCATATAAACATATTATGACATTTCAAATTTCTATAACTTCCATAATATCACCTGAACCAACATAGCCATTAGATTGCTTGTTATGTCTCTCAAAGGCAAGGCACTTGACTGGTCTAGGACTTCAGAAGGTGGTTGAATTATAATTTGGGATGGCTTTGGGGAATTATTGGTAATAATATTGAACATACTTCATTGATTCATCAATTGAACATGATAAAGAGAGGTCATAATGAATCCATGGGATATTTTAATGAAATATTTCAAAGGACATGGCATAGGTTACCACCTATCATGAGACCTTCTCTAAGCTTTGTGTTTCTTACTGATCTCAAGGGTATTAGTACTGATGTGACAGTGATATTATATTCAATGGGAGGATTCACTCTACCAGATGAATATGAGATAGCTTTAAAGCTAAGAATAGCTCAATATAGGCTAGAAATCTACCTTCAAGAGTTTCCATGCCTTTTTTACATCATAGTTTGGTTGTAGCTCCAAGCGTAGCAAAATTTCCTAACACCAATTTCAAGCTAAGAGTCTTTCCCAATAAGGTGTATAATACTATGGACAAAGATGGGGAGATCCTATCATTACGTGCTTAGATCAAGCAAGCTCAGTTCCAAGCAAGTGTTCCACCTAACCCTCAATACTATCCTCAATAAGGCTATAGAGCTCTACCCCAATACAACTACCAAGGAAGGGGACAAGGTCAACAAAGTTTTAATAGGCATCCCAATGCCTATAATCCTAATTCAACTCCTTCCATGAAGGTTGTTTTTCTAGTACATGCTAATTTGTCCAAGGAGAGAATAATTTGGACCAATGGGGACAACATCAAGGTCAGTTTATGTATGATGGTGGTGAAGCTATCCAAAATTTTGTGGCACAAGAAGAGACTACTCCTTAAATAACTGTTGACCATTTTTTGCCCAATAGGCCAAAAATCATCCCCTTCTGTCCCTGATATTCTAGGCCATTTCATTTTTTGATTTTGCATGAATCTATCCATTTCTATAGACTCTGTAAGATTTGTATAGACTCTGTAGGTCTAAATCTATGGACTCTACAAATTTTGGTTTTCTACGGACTCTGCAGGTTTTGGATTTCTACAGACTCAGTAGGTTAGTCCTTTTGCGCATGAAGGATCAATTTCAAAAAATGCTAGGTTTTACAAGGTTTCTTCAGACTTTTGTCTAGAAATTCATAAGGAAAGATGGCATCTTTGAACCATTGAACCAGTTCAAGGCCTTGGTTCAATCGTTGGTTCAACATTTAAGTTCAATCGGCCTTGGTTCGACCACTTGGTTCAACATTCAAGTTCATCATCTAGTTCAATTTCTAGTTTAATCAGCTAGTTTAATCGTTGATTTAATTGCTAGTTCATTACTTGGTTCAATTGGCAAAGTTTAATGCAAGGTTCATCAGCCTTGATTCAATTTAGTTGGCTCAACACTTCAACTTGGTTCAACATGTTGGTTCAATGCTTTGGTTCAAACATTTGGTTCAAAGGGCTCAGTGCGCAGCATTGAAGCATTGAACTAATTCAATGGATTGGTTCAACAGTTGGTTTAAATGAAAGGTTCAAAGGGCTCAGTGTGTAGTGTTGAACTGATTGAACCATTAAACTGTTGAACCATTTTTGGTTCAACTGATCAGTTTAATGGCTTGGTTCAAGGGAGCACCCTAAAGTCAAAGGGCAAGTGCCCTTGTAGAGGGTAGTGTTGGGTTCAAAATCCCTTACAGAGGGAAATGCTAGGTTCAAATGCCCTTGCAAAGGGCAGGGAGTGTTCCAAAGGTAGCTAAAGGAGTTTCAAAAGCACATAGAAGACTCAAGGCTCTGAATTTATTCAAACTTTTTGTTTAAAGGAATTCCTTCAGAGAAAAAGCCTAAAGGAATTTGGAGGAAGGCCACCACCTAAGAGAAAAGCCAAAGGACCTGAAGACAAAAGGAGCCAAGGAGTAACAAAGACTGAGACAATTCTTGTAGACTTTTGTCTGTGGGAAAAATCTCGAAGCAAAAAACCTATAGAAAAGACCCAATGAAATTTGCCAAGGATGGTGATGTCCTAAAAACTATCAATTTTAAGGAGGTAGATTAGCCATTGTTTTAAAGTGATGATGGCTGCATGGGCATCAATTTTAAGGTAGTGAAGTAGCCATTTGTTTTTTAACTACTTGAGTGCCAACCATGGAAAGAGCCCAAGAAACATAGCGACCTATGAGAAGATCACCCCTGAGGACTAAAAAGTAGAAGGAGACAAAGCAGGAGGCGAGTTATTCCCAGATGAGTAGTGCGACCTATTTTCTCCAATTGGTATTTATGAAGGGACAAAGAGTAGTTTGGTTGTAAAAAAGATGCGTGGCCATGTTTTCAAAGATGGAACACCAAAGTCAAAGTAGGAGCCAACAATCAGATGGCTTCCTCTTCCCAAGGTTCAGAATGCACATGGGCCACTTGAAAAAGGGGCACCAAAATCTTTTCCAGGAAGTGCCAAATTCTCTTCCTCTTTCTATATATTGTAAAATTCTCTTTTGAGAAATCATCCACTCTTAGCCTTAAGGCAAAACTTTGCCCAAAAATCTCTTGGGCTTGTAAGGCAGAGCTCTGCCAGATTTTACCTTCAATCAAGACTTAGCATTTTTACCTCCATCTGGACTTGCACTCACACATATGTCTATGTTTTCTTTTGTGTTAAGTCATTTTCTTTGATGCTTTTCACAGAATGACTCCAGCATGTCTAGTGCATTGTGAATTTCTCTTTTGCAAGTTTTCCAGAAGTGTCCTTAGAGGAGTGTAGGTGCCTATGAATAGGCTGTCAAAGTGTGTCTCAAAACAACTTTGATAGTTTCTTCCTCCTTGTATCTCCATGGACCCCTGACTCACTGACATAGAAGAGTTTTCTCACATCAGATGAAGTGTATCGGTGCTTCTTCTCGATGAAAAGTGAATGTTCAGGCCTAAGTGGATCACACTTTTCTGGTGTATCACCTTTTCATTTTTAGGCTTAGGTTCTATTTTCAGCATCTCTCTCCCTTTTCATTCCCCCCCTTTTCTTTTTGTTTGTTAGTAGTAGGAGAAACCAGGGCCTAAAAGATACATCAGAGGGACCTATCCCTCATCTAGAGACTCTCCCCTCTATCTTCACTGGTCCCACAGGTGAGAAGAGAGTTTCCATTGTTGCCTGTGGAAAGGCAAGAGCTTAGCCTCCTACCCCAGGTGTAATCCATTGCATCAACAATTTTTGGCACACCCAATGGGACCAACTAGGACAAGTTTTGTCCAAAGAGTTGAAGGATTTTTGGTGTGTTTTTCAACCAACCAGCCTTTGGAGGCTTTTGCATCAACACCAATGGTGACTTTGAGTTGAATCATCTAGTTAAGTAGTCCAGGTGCCATCAAAAATCACTTTTGTATGTATAATTCCTTTACACAAGATCATGGACCTTGTATTCCTTCATGTGACTATGATCAGGCTCCAATTTTTTATGGAATCCACCCAAGCAGCTCTCTTAGTTGCCCTTCAATGACAAGGGAAGTGGCCTTGGAGATTGACAAACTAGAGGAGCGGTACAGATATTAGCAAGAGCTGATGTATAGAGAGGAGTATTTGTTTAGGCAAGCTCAGGCCTTAAAATCCATGGAAGAGGAGGTATCAAAATGGATAAATCCATTTATTCAAGGTAGTCAGCCTTATGTGCCCCCTCCTATTTTGAAGAAAGCCCCCTCTTATGCACCAAATCCTTTCTATCAGATAGCACTTGCTCACTCTAGCTCATCTGATGCATCTACTCTCAATCCCATGCGCTTGTCTTTCCAACATCAAAGGGCATCAGAGTAACCCCCATGGAGATCAATCTTCTCAATTCCTTATATTGTGAACCTTCCATTGGGGGAATACTGTGAGCTAGCACATCCCTCTTCTAAAGACTCTTCTAGTGCATCAACAGTCTCTTCCTAGTGTTCCTCGACCTCCCCAAGTCCTTCAACATGATGTACAGTTTCCAAGTTGGAGGAAGGAATGTCAGGACCTAGCCCAGAGCCTTAAAGAGGATGATGTTGGTGACCTCTAAGAAAGACTCTTTCAGGATAATCTAGCCAAGCAAATTGAATATTTAGAGGCTAAGATGAGGCTGCTTCATGAAAGAGAGATAGAACTTCCAAACCTTGTGGAGGAGCCCCAAGACCTTGGAAAAAAATCAGTTGCTGCCTGTTCATAGGAGCAAAATTCCAATTCTGAGATCCTGAACTGGGGGAAAATAGTAGAATCATGGGGCAAGAAGGAGGAGAAGAAAGGTTTTTTTCAAAACCTTGAAGAAGCTGAGGCTGCTCCTACTCATGATGATGCTAGTGACCTCCATGAAAGGTGTTTCTAAGAGGATATGGCCAGGAAAATTGTAAAGTTAGAATCCAAAGAGAGATTCCTCAGTCAATGTGTGATGGATGGTTCGAACCTAATGACACATTCTATGTTTGAACACACCCCATCTACACACTTCCAAGAGAGATATCGGGCCACACTTGATATTGATGAAGTGATAGCCAAGTAAGAGGAGAATCATTCAATTATAGCTCAAGGACTACCTCCTCTTCCAAATTTTTTTCTACTTCACCCCTTCTCAAGGAGGAACCTGTTCTGCAGGAGGCAAGTGAGGAGTAGAAAATCCAATCTGTAGTTTCCCAAGAGGCTGTCATGAGTGATAATGAAGAAGAAATCATCATTGATGCTCCTTTTGAAGACTTCATCAGCAATGGAGAAGACACAGGCCATGCATACATGCAAATGTTCCAGTAATATGAGGAGGAATATAAGCATGATGAGCTCTCTCCCCCTTTGTTTAATGAACTTCCTTATTTTGATGAGGAGGACTACTATGCTAAGTAGCCTGAGTTGGGGGAGGATCAAGAGAATATCTTTGAAAATCTAGAGATCTTAATTTTTGAGGAGGAAAAGGAGAGGTCTATCTTCCTTGAGGGAGGCCTTGAAGAAGAAAGCTTTGAACAAAGATGAGATGTTCTATGGGATGAGCAATCATTTTGTGAGTCCATTTCAGACATCACCACACTCACCCTTCTTCAAGAAATCCAAGAAGTAGAGGATGAGTTTGATAGGATCTTCAATGAAGTAGAAGGAAATGGGTCAGACCATGATGCATTGCAGAGGGACTATATAGATCAAAGGGCTTATGGTGATGAGCCAGCAGCCACAAATTTCTTGGTGATATGCACTAGAATGAGGGACTAGCATGCAAAAATCTTCCAAGAACAAATAGAGTACATATATGTTGGAAGCATGTTTGAATCTAATCCACTCGAAGGTAGGCCAACTAAGGTGATAGGCAAGAGGAGTAGGTCACCAACTCTCCTTTTCATTCAACCACTTATCTGGCACCATAAGTCTTCTTACCAGGAAGGGGACTTAAGAAGTTTCCCTTTTGATCTAAGAGGGAGGAAAATATTCCTAGTTAACTATATATAGTAGTTTGCTTTCAATTTCTTTTCCTACTTTCCCTAAGTGCAATTTGCACAATTAGTGTTTTTAGCCTTGTGCATGTTTTCCTTTGTGTGTGGGGTAAAAAGCTTCATGTTTGGGGCTGTTGCTAACCTTTCTTCAAAGCTACATTTTGACTCCATGCCCAATGGACTACAAGGCAACTGGTCTCTAAGCATAGTAGGCATGCTTCCCTTGGGAGTCACCAATTTGTTAACCATTTTTTGCCCAACAAGCGAAAAATTGTTCCCTTCTATCCCTACTATTCTAGGCCATTTCATTTTTTGATTTTGCATGAATTTGTCCATTTCTATGAACTCTACAAGAATTCTATGGACTCTACAGGTCTAAATCTATGAACTTTGTAGGTTTTGGTTTTCTACAAACTCTACAGGTTTTGGATTTCTATGGACTCAGCAAGTTAGTCCTTTGGTGCATGAAGGATTAGTTTAAAAAAATGCTAGGTTTTACAAGGTTTCTTCAGACTTTTACCTAGAAATTCACAAGGAAAGATGGCATCTTTGAACCATTAAACTGGTTCAGTGCCTTGGTTCAACCATTGGTTCAACGTTTAAGTTCAATCAGCCTTGGTTTTACCACTTGGTTCATTGCTTGGTTCAACCATTGGTTCAATGTTCAAGTTCATTAGCTGGTTCAATTACTGGTTCAATTGGCTAGTTCAATCACTGATTTAATCACTAGTTCAATTGCTAGTTCATTGCTTGGTTCAATCAGTGAAGTTTAATGCAAGGTTCATCAGCCTTGATTCAATTTAGTTGGCTCAATACTTTAGCTTGGTTCAACGTGTTGGTTTAATGCTTTGGTTTAAACATTTAGTTCAAAGGGCTCAGCACACAGCATTAAACCATTGAACTAGTTCAATGGATTGGTTTAAATGAAAGGTATAAAGGGCTCAGTGTGTAGTGTTGAATTGATTGAACCATTGAACTGTTGAACCATTTTTGGTTCAATCGATCAGTTTAATTGCTTGGTTCAAGGGAGCACCCTAAAGCTAAAGGGCAAGTGTCCTTGCAGAGGGCAATGCTGGGTTCAAAAGCCCTTGCAGAGGGTAGTGTTGGGTTCAAATGCCCTTACAGAGGGCAGGGAGTGTTCCAAAGGTAGCCAAAAGAGTTTTAAAAGGGTGTAGAAGACTTAATGTTCTAAATTTCTTCAAACTTTTTGTCCAAGGGAATTCCTTTGGACAAAAAGCCCAAAGGAATTTAGAGGAAGGCCACCACCCGAGAAAAAAGCCAAAGGACCCAAAGACAAAAGGAGCCAAGGAGTAACAAAGACTGGGACAATTCTTGTGAACTTTTATATGTGGGAAAAAGCCTAAAGCAAAAAACCCATAGAAAAGACCTGATGAAATTTGCCAAGGATGGTGACATCCCAAAAATTGTCAATTTTAAGGAGGCAGATTAGCCATTATTTTAAAGTGATGATAGGTGTGTGGGCGTCAATTTTAAGGCAGTGAAGTAGTTATTTGTTTTTGAACTCCCTGAGCACCAACCATGGAAAGAGCCCAAGAAATGTAGCAACCCACCAAAAGATCACCCCTGAGGGTTAAAAAGTAGAAGGAGACAAAGTAGGAGGCGAGTTATTGCCAAATGAGTGGTGTGACCTATTTTCTCCAGCTAGAATTTATGAGGGGACAAAGAGTAGTCTGGTTGTAGAAAATAGGCACAGCCATGTTTTTTACATTAAGATGGAATGCCAAAGTCAAAGTAGGAGCTGACAATTAGACAGCTTCCTCTTCCCAAGGTTTAAAATGCACATGGGCCACTTGAAAAAGGGGCACCAAAATCTTTTCCAGGAAGCACCAAATTATCTTCCTCTTTCTATATATTGTAAAATTATCTTTTGAGAAATCATCCACTCTCAGCCTTAAGGCAAAACTTTGCCCAAAAATCTCTCAGGCTTGTAAGGTAGAGCTCTGCTAGATTTTACCTTCAATCAAGACTTAGCATTTTACCTCCATTTGGACTTGTACTCATGCATATGCCTTTGTTTTCTTTTGTGTTAAGTCATTGTCTTTGATGCTTTTCACAAAATGACTCTAGCATGTCTAGTGCATTTTGAGTTACTCTTTTGCAGGTTTGCCAAAAGTGTCCCTAGAGGAGTGTAGGTGCCTATAAATAGGCTATCAAAGTGTGTCTCAGAACACCTTTGATAGTTCCTTCTTCCCTGTATCTCCACAGACCCCTGACTCACTAACACAGAAGAGTTTTCCCACATCAGATGAAGTGAATGGGCACTTCTTCCCAGTGAAAAGTGTATGTTCAGGCCTAGTGGATCACACTTTTCTAGTGTATCACCTTTTCATTTTTAGGCTTAGGTTCTATTTTTAGCATATCTCTCTCCCTTTTCATCCCCCCATTTTCTTTTTGTTTGTTAGCAGTAGGAGAAACTAGGGCCTAAAAGATACATCAGAGGGAGCTAGCCCTCATCTAGAGACTCTCCCCTCTAGCTTCGTCAGTCCCATAGGTGAGAGGGGAGTTTCCATTGTTGCATGTGGAAAGGCAAGAGCTCAGCCTCATGCCCTAGGTGCAATCCACTGTGTCAACAATAACATCATAAAAATGAAATCCAATGCAAGGAGATATTAATAGAGAAGGTAATGGCCAGAGTATAGGTATGATGAACTTTTAAGTGAAGGATGATCATGCGTTGAATCAAAGCACATCAATTAAATCTAACACAAGAGACAAGAAGATAGCTATGGAGATGTTCTAAGAGCAAATTTGACTCCAAGTGATGCCTCTCCAAGGCCACAAGGTGTGAATCTAAGTGTAATACCTACTACTAGTCATGCTCTTCAACAAAGTTAGAATGTAAGTAGGGTTGTCAAGCCTACAATGTAGTAGGTTCAAACTCCCTCCCTACCTTCAATAATGCAATAAAAGGTGAGTATTTCCCCTCTAAACATTGTTGATTTTTTTGAAGAATACCAAGACAAACATATCTCTTTGGGAAGTCTTACATATTCCTCATCAAAAAGAAATCTTACAAGAACATCTTGAAAGCATTCATGTAGCCCCTCAAACTTCAAAACATAATAGTGTATCCCTCATTAATTCTCTAAATCATGTCTTAGAGCCCTCCACCAAATCTAAAAAGCCTCCACCCTTCCACCTCACACTCATTATGGGAGACAAGTTGGTTCACAATTGTATTGTAGATAGTGGAACTAATACCACTATCATGATTAAGGTGGTCACTGATATGTTAAGACTGAAATATGAGCCACATAGTAAATGTGTGTTTTAGCTTGATGGGACTCCAACCAAGATAATGGGATTGGTCAGAGGTATGAAAGTCTTTATACATGATTGCCCTAGTTTCCCCATTTTACAAGACATTATGGTGGTAGACATTCAAACTCATTTTACTATCTACTTGTCAAAGGACTTCATGGTTAAGATATGAGGGTAAATTTATACTCACTAGTATTTTTAGCTTTTAAAACAAGATATGAAACCAAGGTGACTATAATGACTTAGCCCTCAACAAGGTTTCATATTGAGCAATACATGGAGACAAATTCAAGTTAGAATTGTCTAATTAGTAAATAAGGTGTCATGGATGGTAAAACATACTCCCCCCCTTGAAGGTATTTTTTATCTTTTCCTTGATAATTATAGCACTAAAATTCATGGACTTGATCAATATACTTTTATAGAAGAGACTGATTTGGGAGTCTATTGTATGCATGAAAAATATGTTTTAATCCCTTCATTCACTAATGAAGACCATGAACATGAAGGACTATGGGAAATGTTTTTTGATGGCTCAAGAAGCAAAGTAGGTGTAGGAGCTAGCATTATGTTATTTTATCCATAAAATAATCAATACTACTCCTCATATAGATTCCACTTAATTTGCACCTACAATATGGTAGAATATGAAGGCTAAGTTCATGGCATCCAATGGGCAAAGAAAAGAGGGATCAAGAATTTGAAGGTTTATGGGGATAGTGAGTTGGTGATCCACCAAGTGAGAAATCAAGATAAAGCCAATAAATACCTTTCTTAAATCCTACAAGTATAGGTTATGGGACCTACTTGAATACTTTGACACCTTTAACATACAATCCATACCATGGAATTCAAATAAACATGTTGATAGATTGGCTGCCATAGGAGCATAGTTTGATGGAGTTGTTGATGTGGGGAAAGAGAAGGATCATTCCCATATCAAGTTCATTGTGAGGCCTTATATTATAGATAATTAAGTGTTATGGTATATTTTTCAAATTGATAAACACATTGCACACTTCTTATAAAATAAGGTAGGATTCTCTTCGAGGAACCAAAAAAGACTGCATGATCAATATGAAGAACAATTTATCTAGCTAAAGACAAATAAGATACCTAAAGGGATGATTACTTTGGAAAGTTTTTTTAACGAAGATGATCAAAAGAATAAATAAAGAGTGATCATGTCAATAAAAGAAGAGAACTATGAGAGAGTCATGATTTACAAGGATAAGCTTCTAAAAATTGGTAATGTATGTTCTCTATCCAAGAGGAAGACCTTTATTAAATTATGAAAAGAGTTTCATGTCATCTTTGCTTGGAAATACAAAGATTTGAAAGGGTTTGATCCAAGATTATTTCATCATACCATTGAGTTATAACCTAGAGCTAAATTAGTCAAGTATAAATAAAGACCTATCAATCCCAAGATAGAGGAACTCGTGAAGAAAGAGTTGACCAAGTTGTTTGAGTCTAGGATTATCTTTCCTATCAAACACTCAACTAGGGTGGCTAATATTGTACATATCTAAAAGAAGAATGGAGAGATCATACTTTGTGGGGATTTTCAAGACCTTAATAGACTGTCTTTTAAGGATCATTATCCACTACCTTCCTAAAACAAATTATGTAAGCTATTTTAGGTTCTCAATGCTTCTCACTTATTGATGGTTATTTAGGTTACAATAAAATATTGGTAAATGAAGAGGATCAATTAAAGATAGCATTCACTATAAAATTGGGGAACTTTTCCTATAAGAAGATTCCATTTGGTTTATCCAATGCTGGAGCTATATTTCAAAGGGTAATGGACGTGGATTTTAAAGGTTTGATTACTAAGTTTCTACTTGTGTACCTTGATGATATAACTATTTTTTTGAAGGATGATAATAATAATATGGAACATCTAAGGTAGGTGTTTGAAAAATGTAGGGAGTATGGAATATCCCTTAATCCAAAAAAGGGCATCTTTGTTGTCCATAAAGGTAAATTATTGGGTCATATTATTTCAAAACAAGGCTTGTCTATTAACCCTGAGAGGATTGAGGCTATTCTAGTCTTATCTTTGCCTCAACACAAAAAAATGACTTCAAAGCTTCTAGGGGAAAATAAAATTTGTAAGAAGGTTTATTCCAAGATTTGCAACTATGATAAAGCCTATCACATCCATTCTCAAGAAAAACCAAGCTTTTTCTTGGACAAAGGAAGGTAAGGGTAGTTTTGAGGAAATCCATCAAGAAATTGTAGAATATCCTACTCTCTTAAACCCAAACGTTGACAAATATTTCATACTCTATACCTTTTTTAACCTTGATACAATCTCAGCTATGCTTATGTAAAATAATGATGAAGAAGTAGAGTAACCAATTGCATTCTTCAACCAAGGATTGGAAGATTATGAGGTCAAATATGCATTTGTTGAGAAGCAAGCTATAACAATGATAAGGGGATTGAAAATGTTTAGACACATGGTTTAAAACAATAAGATACATATCATGGTTTCTCATCCTAGCACCAAGGACTTTTTCCTAAGCAAAGACCTCAATGAAAAGAGAGTTGGGTGGATTATAAAGGTGATAGAGTATGATGTGGATATTAAGGTTAAAAACTTGGTAATAGGAAAAAGATTATGTGAGCATTTAGCTTCAAATTTCCAAGAGCCAAAAGAGGAAGTCTTGATCAACCAAGTTCAACCCCAACTAGCTAATCACAACAAGTTCTAGGTTGGACACAAGATATAATTAGTTTTTTTTCAAAATGGAGAGTGCCCCAATGATTGAATAAGTCTCAAAGGAGGTATTTTAGATTATAGACCATTCCTTAATATCTTGTAGATGGTGTTATATTTATAAAAGACATAAATGGTGTGCTTTTGAGGTGTGTTAACAATGATCAGTTTGATATTTTGCTAGAAAAGTTTCACAATGGTGCAAATGGAGGTCATTCCTCTCCTAAAATAATAGTTAAAAATATAATGAGGGCTGGTTACTATTGGCCTAGTATTTTTAAGGACTATTACCACTGGGCTAAAAAGTGTCCTCAATGTGCTTTCTTTGTAGGCAAATAGAAACGTGCACCCCTTTCATTGAATCCTATCCAAGTAGACCAACCTTTCATATAATGGGGCCTTAATTTTATTAGTATGATCAACCCTCCATCAAGTGCTAGACATAAATGGATATTGACTACTACTGACTATTTCACAAGGTGGGTAGAGGTTTTTGCATTAAAGGAGGCAAGCGAAAATTCTATCTTGGAGTTATATGAGATCATTATAATAAGGTTTGGAGTTCCCCATGTTATCATTCTTGATAATTCACTTGCTTTCATAAGTGTTAAAAAAATTTATTGGGCAAATGGGAATGGATTTTACTTGAGTACCTCATCTAACTATTACCATCAAGGTAATGGGTTGGTTGAATCTACTAACAAGAATCTCATCAAGATCATCAAGAGGACATTGGAGAACAATCAAAAAAGCATGGCACAACAAGTTGAAGATATCCTTATGGGCTAATAAGATCACTCCTAAGAGAACAATTGGTAATTCTCCCTTTGTGTTTATTTATGGGAGAGAGGCTAGGTTGTCCATATCTCAAGAACTCCCTTCTCTAGAACTTGCATAATAGCTGGAACTACTTGAAAATACTCTAATGAAGTCAGATTGACAAAACTAATGCAACTACTAGAAACAAGATACAATGCACACAAGACAATGGAACACCACCAATTACTCATGAAGAAGTCCTTTGCCAAAATACTAGTGTAAGAGTGTTCAAGGTGGGTGACTTGGTTCTAAAATGGGACGAAGATAGAACAAAACTAGGTAGACATATAAATTTTGACACTTTGTGGAGTGGCTCTTTCATCATTAATAAGTGAAAGCAAATTAACTCCTTCTAGGTGACTAAGATGAGTGGAGAATAATTGCCTATCCCTATGAATTAGATACATCTAAAGTTATGCTATTAGTCCTTGCAAGTCTATTGTAAATAGTAATTTAGGTGTGTTTCCTTTGGTTTTCTATTGTGTTACCTAAGTGATTTGTAGCACAAGTGTGTTTCCTTCCTTTTATTTTGTGTGCATCTCTAACTTTGTATACATGAATCAATCTAGCTTGCATTTTTGGGCCAAAAGTCTATTCAAGTCATTTTTTAGTGCCTATATGCATGAATCCATGCCCAATGGAAGGATTTAGGCAATTGAATTTAGGCATAATAGGTATGCCTCCCCTTGGAATTGCCAAGAATATTAGTCATTTTTTACTCCCAAGTTTTACCCAGTTTTATTTTTGATAAGTGCAAAATTCAAATTTTTTTATCCCCATAGCAAAGTGTCAAGTTTTATTTATTTTGGCAAGTTTTTACTTCAGATTTTTTGTTCAAGTTTCATAGGAATTATTTTAGACTTTTTATCTGAAACAAAAAACCTGAAGGAGTTGTTTCTCATGAGAGGATCCTCTACAAAAATTTTGAAGGGTACATTTCAAACTTTACAAAGGGTCTTTTTCTCAAAAAAGTCATCACTTGCAAAAAGTCCAAAGGGTACATTTCAAACTTTTTGAAGGGTCTTTTTCTCAGAAAAGTGGTCACTTACAAAAAGTTGGAAGGAAAGTGTCCCTTACAATTTCTTCAAAGGAATTCATCCTTTCAACTTTTTTGAAGGAATCAAGCATGTTCATCTTTTTTAAGGGACATTTTCATTTCTTTGAAGTGTATTTTTCTCATTGAAGGGAATAGTTCATTTATGTGAAAGGCATCTTCCAAAAGTTTGAAGGGACATTTCCATGTTTTTTGAAGGAATTGTTTTAGACATTTTTTTTGAAACAATCCTTCTAAAGGAATTATTATGAAGGAAATGGATTTTCAATTGGTATGCTTCAACTTTTTTGAAGGGTATTTTTCTCAGAAAAGTGGTCACTTGTAAAATTCTGAAAGGTACTTTTAATTTCTCTAAAAGAATTGATCCTTACAATTTTTTTGAAGGAATTGTTGCAGAAATTTTATCTAAAACAATTATTCAAAAGAGTCATTTTCAAAAGTCTGAGGGAATTGGACACTTCAATATTTTTAAAATAAATTGTTCCTCATGCAAGTGCCCTTCAAAAAGTCCAAAAGTGTCCTTTGAAAAAAATTTGAAGGGACACTTGCAAAAAGTTTGAAGGGCCTTTTCCTCAAGAAAGGGACACTTAAAATTCTTCCAAAGGGTCTCTCCTTTGAAAAAAGTGGTCACTTGAAAAATTTTGAAGGGTCTTTTCCTATGCAAAGTGCCCTACACACTTTCCCCAAAGGGTCTTTTCTAGAGAAAGTGTCCTTTTCAAACTTTTCAAAGGGTCATTTCAAGATTGCCGAAGGGCATGTTTAGGCTTCAAGAGAGGAGAAATGAAAATGCCAAAGGTTTATTCTTGACAAAAGTGTCCTTCAAAATTTTTTTGAAGGGACACTTGTAGAAATCCTAAAATAATTATTTTAGACATTTTGTCTGGAATAATATTTTTGAGGAGACACTTCAAAAGTCTTGAAAGAAATGCCTCCAAAGAAATTATCCACACAGAATGATGGTTATATGGACATCAAATTAAAGATGATGGAATAGTAATTGGTATTAAAATAAGAGGATTCAAATCAAATCCAAGGGCTCACATTATCCATCCATCGAAGGATCAGAGGGCTCATCTCAACATTGATTAGATCAAGATCCAAGTCATTTTTAATTACCAATCAAAGGAAGAAGACAAGGTGAACAAAATGAAAATGACTCTCCCCTACACCATTATACACCTCAAAAAGCTAATGGTTTGCTTCTAGCATCAGGATAAACCTATGATAGGTGGACTCATTTGTATAACTGTATTGATGCCATTACTCAAAATATATTGATTTCACTAGGCAACCATTAGAAAATCATCTTTGAGAGAGTAGGCTAAGAGTGATTAAGGGAGGTGACATGGATCAATAAAATGGCCCAAATGATCATCATTTGAAAATTTGGTTACATCTGAAGATGGAAACTTCTAAAAAATTGATTTCTCTCTTTGGTGCTAAAGACCTCCCCCTCTCACTTCCTTTCAACTATATATATAGCCCTTGGGCTAGTGTATAAATGACCATGTAGTGTATGGTGAAGCCATGTTGAATCGATGTCATGTTTTGACTTTAAGAATTTTTATAAGTATTTTTCTTTGAATGTTTGAGTAATTATATAAGTGTGTAATTGACGTATAGTGACAACAAGTGATGGTGTTCATCCTTTTATCTTTTTTCCTTCACACCTGAGCAAGAGTTTTAGGTCTAATAGGTCATATAGAGTGTCCAAGTGTGTTAAATTTTTGCATGTGTATAAATATTCTTAGAATATACAGGTTGTCTTTTAGTTTATTTTCCTTGTGTCATTTTATACATCTCACCTCTATACTAAAATACTTATGTTATAATCTTTAGACATTGAAAATAGTCTATGTATTTTAGTGTATCATACACTAGGGTATGGCATTCATGTGGAAGATAATATTGGTGCATCACCATTATTAGAATAGGTTTTATTTATGCAATTTCTAAATCTTTTCCCTTAAATAAAACTAGTTTAGACAAAAGTTATTTTATAGAGATACATTCAGGGAGCTAGCTCTATAAATTTAGAGGTTTATTTCCTCTATAAGCATACCCACATGCCTAGAAATGTTTTAACATTGCCCAAATCTAGAAGAGGATTGAACACTCTTTTCTAAGATAAAAGATTTGGATACAAAAACTACCTCTTCTCTAAATATGAGAGAGAAAGGGGTAGCACCCATCGAGGTTCAAATGCTAGTGTAATAGGCCCATAAAGCAAAGGGAATGTGTAAATGCCAATCCTGACTTGAAGTACTTACTACCTTGGTTAACATTTTATTAAGTATTTTATAAGAGGATTCCACCTATCCATTTTGTTGGGGATGGTAGGGAAAGGAAAATATTAATTTGATGTAAAAAGCATCATAAAGGGCTTGGACTTTTTTGGTTTCAAAGGATTTGCCATTGTTAGTGTTGATATTATGGGGAACACTAAAGCGACAGATGATATGGTGATTGATGAAATCAATAATCTTGTCAACTTTAGTTGAGATAAGAGGAATGGATTCCACCCACTTGGTGAAATATTTGGTAGTAGTAATGATAGATTGGTGTCATTGTGAGGAATGGGGATCAATTTCCCCAATGAGATTAAGACCCCATTATGATAAAGGTCAATAGTCTTTGGATACTCGAGGGCCATGGGCTAGTCCATGATGTAAATGAGCATGTTGTTAACATTTGACACACTTATTTACATCATCAAAATAATCCTGATTGAAGGTAGGCCAATAATAGCCAAGGTAAAGGATACATTTAGTAATAGCTAGGCCACTAAATTGTCTACCATAGATTCTATCATGTGTTTCCTTGATAGCATGGGAAGCTTCATGATGAAGGAAACATATAAGGAGGCCATAAAATCCATGTTTATAAAGGATTCCCTCAATTATGGTGTAATGATAGGTACTCTAAACAAAATTGCTTCAAGAATTCTTTGAAAGGTTGGGAGGAACAATGTTGAGGTTAAGGTAGTTAAAAGTTTAATCATACCAAATGTTAGAAGGAGATGATTACACACTAAAAATGGTAGAAAGGTTAGAAATTATATATGAAGGTGTGATAAATAAATGGATGGTGATAAATATTTTAGATCTAGTAGGTTGAGATGGGATTCGGGAAGCAATGGAAGCCATCATGTCCACAAATTTGTTGGTAGATCAAATAACTTACTAGATAAATTAATGATCGAACAATGATAAGAGTACATCTACAAGTTTTTTTTACTTCAATAGGACATCCTTTTTACATTGATAAAATCCATTGACCTAGTTGATCACAAGTTGAGTGTCACCAAAGATACTAATTATTTTAATTCCTAAAGTTAGATCTATTTAGAGACCTATGGCTAAGGCTTCATACTTAGCCACATTGTAAGTGCATTCAAACTCAAGTTTAAAGGAAAGGGGGAGAGGTTTAATATTAAGGGGAATGAGAATAATTCTATAACCCATACCATGTTGACATTTGGAGCCATAAATAAACATGGTCATTTTGTTGGTGGGTTCTTCTTGGGAAAGAGTTGTGATGGACTCATCTAGAAAAGTAAGAGGAAGCAGTTGATTATCTAGTTGAGGATCTTCAGCCAATTGGTTAGCAATGACTTTCCATTTAATAGAATTTTTGTAGATGAACTCAAGATCAAACTCAGCTAGGAGCATGATCCACTTAGCCATATGTTGGTTTTGGTATGGTTTAGAGTGTACGTACTTGAGTGGGTCAGTGTTAGTGATGACATAAGTTTTACGATTAAGAAGGTAGTGATGGAGTTTGGAGGCCACAAAGACTAAGGCAAGGCAAAGTTTCTTAGGATGAGGATACCAATTCTCATATTTTATAAGTGTATGGATAATGTATTATATGGCTTATTCTTTTTTCTATTCATCATGATAAGTGAGCATCACCCCTAAGGAAATGTCCATGGTAGATATCTAAAGATAGAAAGGCTGATCTTCTTTAGAAAGGATGAGGATAGGTGGAGAAATAAGGTACTTCTTGATTAAATCAAAGGATTGTTGATAGTCCTTGATCCACTTAAAAGAGATATATTTTTTGAGGAGATGGTGAAAGGGTTCACATCTATCTACTAACTAGGAGATAAAGCAATGGATGGATTGAAGCTTCCCCTATAGGCTATAGATTTACTTAAGGCTAGTAAGAGGAGGCATCTCTAAGATTTCACAGACTTTGGTGGGGTCTATTTCAATTATTTGAAGAGAAACAATAAAGCCAAGAAGCTTTCTAGATAAGACCCCAAAAATGGATTTCTTGGGGTTGAGCTTGCCATGATAATGGATTAGTCAGTTAAAGATGATTATGAGAATGGTTAGGTGATCTTTGTGATGTTTGTATTTTTCAAGGAGATATTCCACATAGTCCTCTACAATTTTATGGATAAGATCATGAAAGATTTAGGTCATGGTGTAGACACCGAAATTGTGTCGACTCCCCTAGTCATTCCCCGTCTTATTCTTCTTCACCTATTTAACCCTTGTCGATCACTTTTTCCATTAGCCTTGACCCTGGCAGCATGTAAAAATGAGCACAGAGCTAAAGCTAGACTCTATCCCCATTGTGCATCTGCTAACGACGGTCGTTACCCAGCCGATGTCACCGACGTCGGTCACTTATCGGCCGACGTCGGCAATCCTATCGACGTCGGTCACCTTACCGTTATCTGTTATCAGTTATCATTTGGTTCCCAATCAGTTTTCTGAATGGTTATCGAACCGTCTCTCGAACCGCCCCTTTGCCTTCATCAGCATCCGCCGATCAATCCAAAAGGCTAATCAATCAATCAATCGATCAATCAATTAATCAATCAATCAATTCAAGCCTGAACTCTGACATTCATAGACTCTTGCAATCAACACTCTCGTGATCAACCAACTCTGGCATCAACCAATCTGCATTCGCTTCAATCCGGCACTGCACAGACAACTTCAACAACGTCAATCATGTCTTCGCACTATGACAGGTAAGTATCCTCATTTGTTTATTTTTATTTTTGGTTATTGCTTGCTTGTTATTTCCATACTCTATATTCTGTCCAGACTCGACCTTATGCAAATCCCCAGAGCCTGTTTAGACTCGACCTTACCCTGCCCAGAACCTGTCCAAAACCTTACCTAGACTCTGCCCTGACTTTGTCCTGACCCTGTCAAGACCCTGTCCTGACTCTCTTAGACCTTCTGCAACTCACGTAGACTCTGTCCAGAACCTGCCCCAACCGACGCCGGTCACTACCTCGACCGACGCCGGCAGTTTGACCGACGATGGCACCTTCCCTGACCGACGCCGGCACCACAGAGACCGACGTCGGCGACTGTGCAGAACAGTTTACTTCATTATCATGTACGCATTTTATTTTTTGTCCTTTATTTCTATCATTTTATCTTTCATTATATCTACTTTAGTCCAATATTCTGCTTTTTTATCAGTGGGTTGATATCCTTCTAGGAAGTCTTCGAACTTCCAGGATCGGGCGTTCACCTGACAGCCCACCATATCCTTTGACTAACTTTTTTCTGTGTTTCAGTCTCTTTTCTTTGCAGGTGTCATTCCTCCACAGCCAAAGAGGAGAATCTTCCAACGTCTGATTTTGGTGCGCATGACTTTATCAGGTATCTTCTAGCCTTGACCATTTCTTTTAGTTTCTTATTTCTTCTTTGAATGTAGAAAGCAATTTTGCATAGAAACATTCTGGCACGCCCGGTGGGACCCTAGGGCCTTCCTTGGGTTCTTTCTTTCTTTCATTTATATAGGTGCATTAGGTTTCTTCCTTTTCACCTCCTTTCATCTCTTCTTAAACGACATCATAAGCAGGACTAAAACAAACATTTCTTTCTTTCTTGCACTTCTAGACTAGCTAAAACTCATATTCTTCGACTCTTTCTCCATTTGTCTTCATACGAACAAACATTTCAACTTGGGCATTAAAACACTTTGCATTCATTTATGTTTGCCTGCATCTCTTAGACCACACATAGTAATTAAACCGCATATTGAATCAATCTAGATCACTTGATGTTACACGACCGAACCACTTGCACAAAACAAACATTTTAACTTACCTGAGACAAGGCCCGACTGGGATTTCATCCCCCAGTGGATACCTTACCCGTCCCGGTGATCTTACTTGGATTTCATCACCAATGGGAAAGCCCACTTCGTTCTCTGGCGGAGTCTAATCTCTAGGCAAAGTATATTTTGGCTAAGTGAAACTAGCTAACCACTGGAATCGTGAAGTGAGGGGAGCTTGCTCCTTAGCACCAGGCTGCGTACCAAACCTAATACAGACTTCTTGAGCACCATAACAAAACCTGAAACCATCCATAGACTACTTCTTCTAGGACCTGACTCAAAAGCCAACCTTCCTCTACACACATTCTAAGGCATAAGCCACTATAATCCTAAAAATTTACTTCTAGGGTTTTAGGATCTGCTTGTGTCTTCATCTTTTTTAGTTCTTATCTGCTTGTTTGAGCTTGTGAGGACATTCTTCCTTGCCTTGAATGGTTCTGACTTGTAGTCAAGCCAAAGCTCTAGTCGATCACGCGAGGCATCATCCTCTTCCATCTACCCCGCCTACAACCAACCCTATAATGGAGTTCTACTCGGAGACCGAAAGAACTCCTATTAGATCATCCCCGACCTAGATGCCTATCATCCCAGAAGGGGACCAAGATTTTGCACGATTCTTGGACCTCAATACTGCAGCCCTCCAAAACTATCTCACGAGAAACCCAACGCGGGACCTTTCGGGTGACGTGGCGATGACATCAACACCGTTCGCCACCCAACCTTTTACGACTCAGCCTTTCACCTCAACCGTTAACCCGACCATGGCCATTATGCAAAGTTTGGCCTCCTCGTCTATTTTTAGACCAACCTCCATCAGGGTTTCATTACCCCCTCAACCACCTTCAATTCAACCAAGTTCTACATCATATTAGAACTTGATTGTCTCGACCCCACACACTCTTGCGCCCATATACGCAGGAGTGCCTACCTCCTCTTTTGCCCATGCCACCACACAACCTCCTTTGGCGGTATCTAGTCAGCCTATGCCTTCTACCTTCATAACCCAACCACCCTTAGCTTCTTCTTCTGTCCCTGCGACTAGTCATCCGTACGTTACACCCTTACTGGTACAACTGACTACGTCGTACGCCTCTTCTAGCCTCTTTCAAGCGCCTTACAACCTAGGGGTGCTCCATCCGCCAATTCGTCAGCAGACGTCATCAAGATGCTGATGGATAAAATGTCCAGTCTTGAAGCTTCTATCTTCGGTTCAAGTAATGTCTCTTCATATGACCAGATTTACAATGAGCCCATCCATCCTTCTGTCCCTATCTGACCATACCCCAACCATTGGGAGCTTCCTAAATTCACTCGCTTTCAGAGTAAGGAAGACCCACAACAACACTTATGGGCATTCAGACATGCCTGTTACCTTATCGCCCACGACGATGCGTTACTTCTACGCACATTTCCTATGTCTCTTTCTGGCCCTGCCCTTGACTGGTATAGCTCTCTTACTAGACATTCTATCTTTTCATTCATTCAACTCGCCCAACT
The DNA here is from genome assembly GCA_037957365.1 of Torreya grandis. NCBI lineage: Eukaryota > Viridiplantae > Streptophyta > Pinopsida > Cupressales > Taxaceae > Torreya > Torreya grandis. The sequence continues at coordinate 2,583,339 of JARHVA010000891.1, read as the reverse complement.
ATTCGTTGACCATTTTTCTATCAATATCACTAAACAAGTCTCGATCACAGACCTTTACTCCATTAGGCAATTTGACGATGAATCAATAGTCAATTTTGTCGCCCATTGGAGAGGCTTGATTAACCAGCTCTCCTTCTCCTTGCCTCAACCCGAGCTCATTGAGCTCTTTTCCCAAGCATGTGCCAGACACATCTCATCCACCTTGTGGGTTCAAACATTCCACACTTTCGACGAGGCCTTCACCATGGCCCAAAAGCTTGAACTCCGCGCCATTGAAGAAGATAAGGTCAAATTATGTAACACTAACACAAGAACCAATGACCATTCTTCTTCTAGACCTTCTTCTGCCCACTCTCAATCCAAGGGGTCGGCAAACACTGTCATCTTTAGACCATCATCTTCAACAATAACCAACCGACCATCATCTTCAACATTAGACTACATCAATAAACATTTTCAACATCAATCCATACAACGTCAATTCACTCCAATTGGGGAGTCATATGCCTCTGTCTTGGATAAACTTGTCAAGCATGGGGTCCTCAATCTCCCTTCAATCTGACCACATCAATTCGACCCCTCAACACCTATCCCTGCATGGTACAGGGAAAACCACTTTTGCAACTATCACCATGTCAAAGGCCATGACACGGATCACTGTCAAACTTTCAAAAACATCATCCAGGATATGTTAGACAAGGGGGATCTTATCTTGGACAACTCGAATGCACCGCCCAACAAAAACCTCGGCATCTTCAAGCAACCCTTTCCGAATCACCCATCTACTCAAGACAACGTCCAACCCATGACCAATGACCCTCAAGACCATGATATACACACAGTCAACACTATCTTTTCTCTTATCCCTGACCAACCTCTTTCACAGGTGGAAGACCCTTCTTCCCCTATACCTCCTCCACATGGTGAAGAACTTCCTTCTCCTACTTGTCCTCCATCGACTTCTCCCATATTGGAGGACGCTTTGACCACATCAACACCAGCTTCCTTGCCTTCATCCTTCTTATCATCCATAGATGATCATACCTTTTCAACTCCTCAACCACACACAGAAGCCATGACTACTCTGGCGCTCTTTCCTCTTAAAGAGCCCACATCTTCAATCCCTTCTCCATCGAGAGAAGAACCGTCCACATCTAAGTCCAAACCCGTGCAGGCGTCCATCATGCCCAAAGAGATTAAACCTCTTGGTGTTTGCCCCACATCTAACCTCGCCTCGCATAAAGGTGGCCCTCAACCCAAACCAAAGAAGGCTACTAAACCACACCGGAGGCTTCCTTCCCCACCTTCGTCATTACCTTCAATTTTGGGCCCACATCCGTCCACTTTACACGAAGTGCTTCCCACTCCCATACTTCACAGAGGCACATCACCTCCATTACTCCTTCAACCCGTTAGACTTATACCTCCTCCAAACCATCGACCAATGCCTCTTATGCCTCTCAAACCAAAGTCACCAACTCTCACTGCAACAAGACACTCAAACCCGTTAGCAGGTTCTTATGCTTTGCTATTACGGCAATTGTTGCAGTCCTCTCGTATCTATCTCCTGCCTCTTAAACCATATCAATCTCTCGGACCAAAACTACCCTGGTTCAATGACACTCAGGTTTGTGCATATCATCGCATGCCTGGGCACGACACTGAGCAGTGTTGTGCCCTCAAGGTCGTCATTCGCCAATGTCTGGGGAATGACACCCTTCTTCTCGACCACATCATCAATAAACTTTCAATACCACCCCACTCATCAACTCTCGGATCAAGGCCATCTTGGTTCGATAACTCTAAATTCTGTCATTATCATCACACTCCAGGACATGACACTGAGCGTTGTTGCACTCTTAAAGTTGTCATTCATCAACAACGGAGAAAGGATACCCTTCTCATCAAGGATCCTCTTGACCACCCCTCTGACAAATCATCAACACCAACCCATGCCTCTCCAACCTCGTCACCTAAATCGGGATCTCCACACCAGACTAGGGTCCCTTCACCACCTTTAACCCCCTTATTCAAAATCAACACAGTCCATCTGACCACTAAACCTCAATCGACCTTAACCAATCCGTCAAAAATTCGCCCTAGCCGCTGGGGGAATTCAACCTTCATCCAAACCTCGACCAATCTTCCAAACGAATCTCGACCACATATCAATCACTCTTTCAACTTAACCTCAACCAGACTAGCAACCAAACATTTAACCCAACCTCAACCAAACATTCAACCCCACCAAAGACCAAATACCAACCAATTAACCCTCGACCAACCATTGACCAACTATCAAATGACCAAATCTCAACCAAACATTCGACCAACCTTTTTATCAAAATATTCAACTAGTCTCAACCAATCAACAACCATATCAACCAACTTCACATCCACTCATCAATCAACACCTGACCAATCTGGAAAGAGGCACATGGGGTAAGTTTGCTCCTAATTGACTCGGACCTTATCACGCACAAGTATGGATCAGGGACTTATCAGAACCTGAGCCTCTTAATGCATTGCATCTGCGACCGTTCTACTGCTAGTCGAGTACTCATCCACTTGACACTTAACTTGAGCTCATCCCTTGAGCAATCCCCATCCTCTTAATCCTACTTCTTTTCAACCCTATTCCTCTTAACAATTCCTATAACCCTTTTATGCTGTATGGATGCTTTGTCCTCATAAAAGGGAGCCCTTGACCTTCTATAATCTTGTCCACGACTCACATTTCTGTAAAAACAAATCAATATGTCACAATATCCATGGTCACTATATCAATATCAAAATCAAAAAGCAGATTGCTCCCTCGAAGGACAGCTGTACTATCATTGCTGTAATTAATAGACTGCTCCCTCGAAGGATAGCTATTCAAAAGCCTTTATATTAAACAAAAATCTAGACCACTCCCTCGAAGGATGGCTATGACTAAACTGGCAATAAACAACACTATTTTAGAAGCTTCTCGCATTGATCAGCTTCACAATTGACCACCAAGCAAATGACATCTTTATGCAGGCTTCCCGCATTGATCAGTCTGCGCCAAAAAAAAAAGAATGAGTCATGGACTTGACTTATAGTTGTCTCAGGGTCTCCTATAAAAAGGGGCAAAGTTATCTCTGCTCTTATAACGGGTTACCCTCTTTCCTCCTCCTATCACCTGCTTAAGGGACTTTGAGCTCACTTTAATGTCAAAGTGATTCGATTACCGCTCTAACATAACTATGGTCAACGACATCACGCATGAATGGGGCTCTTGGTTCTCATAACCCCTATCTATGCTATCTTTTTGGTCCTTGTCAATGAAAGAGCAATATGCTTTTCACTTCTTCTGCACTTTGGTCACATTCACCTTCATCACTTGTCAATCAACTTAACCTATTCACCCTAGTTTCTATGGACACCAATACACATGGAAACTATCGACCCGCCGCAATTTATGTTCAGGATAAACCAATACTTGCTGAAGCATAAATAGACCTCAATTCATTTTAGCATACATCCATCATGAATATGGAATATTGCTAGGGATGAAAAACCTCTCAACCAATGTTGCAGAATACACCATTTGGAAAAGGCTGCAACATCTCTTCTCCTCATCATTTCATCATAACCAAGACCAATCTATCAACCATTTTTGACCACCTGTCTACTACTCAGACCCTTTATCTGAACTACATTGGTTTGAGGCCCTTCCACCAGGGCTATGTAGGCAGCACTCAGATGACACGACCATCTTCTGGGGTTAGCTCAACCATTCTCATTTGTTCATCTTTCTGATGGACAAACCTTCTTTCCTTCTTTTAACCATAACCTTGCCCTTGACCACGACCAATTTCATCCCTTTGTCCCTCCCTCCCTTATAGGGAGAACTACATTGGCCTGAGGCCCTAACGACAAGGGCTATGTAGGCAGTACTCAGTTGACATGGGGTCTTCTGGGGTTAGCTCAGCCACATCCTTTCGTCCATTCCTCCCCCCACCCACCAACCATTGGAGATCATACATATCTCCTCCGACCTTGCCCACTTCCAAGACATTGTTACCTTGGTTGTTTTTGCATATATGCTACCTCCTGACTGGTTAGCAAAATTGTGCGCAGACCTTTTTGGACCCTCACAAGTATAGGATCGCATGCCGGTTGATCCCCACTACTTGTGACTTTCTCGTGTTTCTAGGAGCACTTCCTGAGCCTGGGATACCTAGAACGCGATGACCCATTTGGAGCTTCAGCTTAGATTGAATAACCCGATCAGCAGATGACTAAATGCTGGGGCCCAGTTATTTCAATTTTGGCACTCCTCGACCCTTGACCTGCGACACTTTGACCTAATCATCTCGTGCAGTGGTATGCGTGCAATCATGACTTTTGCAGTGTTTACCCTCACCCCTTTTTCATCCACTCTTTGTCAAATCAGCACCCGATTCCCAGTTCCCTTCCCTCGACTCCTGCTTTGAGGGGGAATACCTCATCCATAATCGGGGCAATCCACTTCATGTTTTTGTCTTGCAGTTCATTCGAACAACCAACAAGATGAAATCAACCTTATCCCTCACCTAGGCAATCACTCCTATTTTTGTCTTACAGTTCGTCCAGAATAACCAACAAGACAAAAAGGGGCAAATGTAGACACCAAAATTGTGTCGACTCCCTTGGTCATTCCCCGTCTTATTCTTCTTCACCTATTTAACCCTTGTCGATCACTTTTTCCATTAGCCTTAACCCTGGTAGCATGTAAAAATGAGCACAGAGCTAAAGCTAGACTCTATCCCCATTGTGCATCTGTCGACGACGGTCATTACCCGGCCAATGTCACTAACGTCAGTCACTTATCAGCTGACGTCGGCAATCTTGCCGACGTTGGTCACCTTACCGTTATCCGTTATTAGTTATCATTCGGTTCCCAATCAGTTTTCCAAACGGTTATCGAACCGTCTCTCGAACTGCCCCTTTGCCTTCATCAGCATCCACCGATCAATCCAAAAGGCTAATCAATCAATCAATCGATCAATCAATTAATCAATCAATCAATTCGAGCCCGAACTCTGACATTCACAGACTCTTGCAATCAACACTCTCGCGATCAACCAACTCCGGCATCAACCAATCTGCATTCGCTTCAATCCGGCACTGCACAGACAACTTCAACAACGTCAATCATGTCTTCGCACTGTGATAGGTAAGTATCCTCATCTGTTTATTTTTATTTTTGGTTATTGCTTGCTTGTTAATTCCATACTCTATATTTTGTCTAGACTCGACCTTCTGCAAATCCCCAGAGCCTGTTTAGACTCGACCTTACCCTGCCCAAAACCTGTCCAAAACCTTGCCTAGACTCTGCCCTGACTTTGTCCCGACCCTGTCAAGACCCTATCCTGACTCTCCTAGACCTTCTGTAACTCACGTAGACTCTGTCCAGAACCTATCCCGACTGACGCCGATCACTACCCTGATCGACACCGGTAGTTTGACCGACGTTGGCACCTTCCCTGACCGACGCCGGCACCACAGAGACTGATGCCAGTGACTGTGCAGAATAGTTTGCTTCATTATTAGGTATGCATTTTATTTTCTATCCTTTATTTCTGTCATTTTATCTTTCATTATATCTACTTTAGTTAAATATTCTACTTTTTTATCAGTGGGTTGATATCCTTCTAGGAAGTCTTCGAACTTCTGGGATCGGGCGTTCGCCTGACAGCCCACCATATCCTTTGACTAACGTTTTTCCGTGTTTCAGTCTCTTTTCTTCGCAGGTGTCATTCCTCCAAAGCCAAAGAGGAGAATCTTCCAACGTCTAATTTTGGTGCGCATGACTTTATCAGGTATCTTCTAGCCTTGACCATTTCTTTTAGTTTCTTATTTCTTCTTTGAATGTAGAAAGTAATTTTGCATAGAAACATTCTTAATCAATCAATCAATTTGAGCCCGAACTCTGACATTCACAGACTCTTGCAATCAACCAACTCCGGCATCAACCAATCTACATTCGCTTCAATCCGGCACTGCACAGACAACTTCAACAACGTCAATCATGTCTTCGCACTATGACAGGTAAGTATCCTCATCTGTTTATTTTTATTTTTGGTTAATGCTTGCTTGTTATTTCCATACTCTATATTCTGTCCAGACTCGACCTTCTACAAATCCCCAGAGCCTGTTTAGACTCGACCTTACCCTGCCCAGAACCTGTCCAAGACCTTGTTTAGACCCTGTCCAGACCCTGTCCTGACCCTGTCCAGACCCTATCTCGACCTTGACCAGACCCTATCTCGACTCTACCAGACCATCTGCAACTCGTCCAGACTCTATCTAGAACTTGCCCCGACCGATGCCGGTCACTACCCCGACCGACGCCGGCATTTTAACCAATGCCGGCACTTTCCCTAACTGACGCCGGCACCACAGAGACCAACATCGGCGACTGCACAGAACATTTTACTTTATTATCAGGTACACATTTTATTTTCTATCCTTTATTTCTATCATTTTATCTTTCATTATATCTACTTTAGTCCAATATTCTGCTTTTTTATCAGTGGGTTGATATCCTTCTAGGAAGTCTTCGTACTTCCAAGATCGGGCGTTCGCCTGACAGCCCACCATATCCTTTTATTAACATTTTTCCATGTTTCAGTCTCTTTTCTTCGCAGGTGTCATTCCTCCACAGCCAAAGAGGAGAATCTTCCAACGTCTGATTTTGGTGCGCACGACTTTATCAGGTATCTTCTAGCCTTGACCATTTCTTTTAGTTTCTTATTTCTTCTTTGAATGTAGAAAGCAATTTTGCATAGAAACACATGGCATGTTAATAGGTTACTCTAACATTTTTAAGACCAAATGGCATGACCCTGTAGTAGAAGATCCCCTATGGGGTGATAAAGGAATTTTTATGTTGATCTTTGGGGGAAATCAAGATTTGATTATATCCCAAGAAACCATCCATTAGGGATAACATCTTGTGTCTAGCTACAAGATCAATATTTTGATTGATGTTTGGAAAAGGAAATTAATCCTTTAAGAGAGGTTAAGGTCCTAAAATTTGATGCAAAGGTGAAGTTTCCCTTTGGTTTTGGTAATGGGAATGATGTTATAAACCCATTGTGGATAATCAATGGGTTAGATGAAGTCAATGTACAAGAGAAATTAAAGTTCTTCTTTGACAATAAGGGTTATGTGAGGATGTATCCTATGAAGCTTTTACCACACTAGCTTAACCTCAGGATGGATGACAATGTTGTGGATGGAAATAGAAGGTTTAGTTCTGGGCATATCCTAATTGGACAAAGAAATTGCTATGCTATGATTACAAAGGAAAGAAGGGTAATCTTGTTGTTCCATGGAATTTAAAGATTGGTCAATTTTAACAATATAGGGGTTATCTTAGGTACCCAATTTGACATTAATGGTGGATTCATTCAGCATGGTTTGGTTCTCAAGAGGAATGGATTTATGAATAATAGAATCCCTTATACCAAAGTAGGTGAGAATGGAATCATCATCCTAATGTTGGATGGTGTTGATGATATGGGAATCTCACTCTCTCATTTTAAGATGGATGAGAAGAAGAGTTTTATTTTGACCTCCCTTTTAATTAGTTAGGGGGACCAAACTAATGGTATTGATTAAAAAAATCAAATGGGATGATATCAAAGTCTTCAATATTGAGGTAAGGTGGGTTCAATGAGGATGGAACATCCCCATCAATGGTGGTGATGGGTTTTGGTGAGGTGGGTTCTTCTAGTGGTATGAACACAAGGTTGAATAACTCACAAGTTTTTTGAGTTTTGATTATGGGTAACTTGTGAGGTCCATATTCATAAAGGCCAAGACTAAACCCCTTTTAAGCACACCTATAAAGTAAAGCTTTGGTAAAGGTTGGTTTGTTAATGTAAGAGAAATTAGAGGTCAATAGTTAGATAGACAATATAGTAGTGGGAGTGACAAGTGCTTGATCAAGTCCCCTATAGATAAATATTTATTGATTGTTGGGGAGCCCAAAAGGGATGATGGTTCTGATGTTGGGATCATAGGAAGGGTCATGTTTGAGGTTCCCATACTCTTGTAGAGTAGGGAAAGCATCCAAGGCTAAAAGATGATATTCCCCAAGCAAGATATGTTAGAATGTGGATTCCAAGGGGTCTTATATAGGGATCTAGGAAGAAGGGATAGATGAGCTATTTTAAGCTTCATCACTATTGTGGGTGGGAGTGTTGTTAGTTTTGGTTGGCAATGAGGTAGTGTTTTTGGTAGTTGATTATGAAGTGGATAAAAGAGGAATAAGAACATATTCAGGCTAATATGTCATATCATAATAGGTAAAAGGACTAGGATCAAACTTTATAGTAATAATTTGACCTTCATGTTCAAATTTGACTCATCGATGTAAGGTAGAATGGACACAACTCATGGCATAAATCCAAGGGCATCTGAGTAACATAGTGTATTGTAACTCACCCTCTATAATGTAAAATAATTAAGGAATGGTGTGAGGTCCCAAGTGGATATGGAAGACCATTGTCCCCAATGTAGTGTCCATAGTATCATTAAAAGAGTGAAGGAACATTGCGCTTTCTAACATGATGTTCTTGGGTAGCTGAAGTTGGTCATAAGTATGGGAAGAGATAATGTTTATGTTAGCTCATCCATAAATCATCACCATTTTGATGTGGGTTTTATTTATGTATGCAATGATGAAGAGGGGAGGATTGGGATCCTTATAATGAATACAAGGTATTTTAGAATCCCAGAAGGTGATGAAGGTAGAAAGTTGGAGGGCTCTGACAAAGTGTGCAAGAGGTCAATGGTCATTTAGTTTAACCTATATAGATTGTAGATCCTCTATTAGTACCTAATAATGGTGAGGTGAGGTGTTGATTAGTTTACAAAATCTCATCTTCACTAGTATCTAGTGAAGTGTTTTCAACATGATATTCTAGATGGAGTCACAAGGGTTGGAGGGAAAGGCTCCCAAAATTGATACTTTAAGTTTTGGTGGTGGGATAGGTGAAGGTGTAGGTGTTTGGGTTTAGTTAAAAGGCTAAGGGGTTGAAGGGTACATCTAAGGAATGTAGACTTTGGCTTTTCCTTTTGCTCTTTTGTTGGGACTGAGATTGAGTAACCATATAAATAGTATGGATAGGGGGTTTGCCAGTTTTGATGGTTGCTTCAGTTCCTCCTCCTCACTCTTGGGTGAGAGCAGGGGAGTAGGTAAATGTTGAATAGGTTGAGTTAATGGTTGGATTTATAATGGAGGTAAAAGAGGTTCATCTAATAATATATCATCCTCATCATATAGGCTATGAACAAGTTCTTGGAGATCTTTGTGATTCTCGATGTCATGTCCTAGTACCCTATGGTATGAACATATCAATTTATCATTGAATGAAGAGGGTTTGGTATTAGAGGGGTATATTGGTTTGATAAGTGTAAGCTAATGGAATAAATTTTCAACAACCTTTATAGGATGGTTGATTAGGATTCATTCAAATATGTTGGACGTAATGAATTTATGGTTTTAAGGATGGGAGTCTTCTTAGAAGTAGTTTTCACCTTAAAAGTTGTAGGTGGTGGACAGGTTTTGGTTGGTGGTTGGGATTGCATACTTATGGTTTATTTTGGGTTAAATGATTTGAAAGTATAATATTTATATGATGAAAGTTTGGATAAAAGTTGGAAAGTAGAGGTGGATAAGTTAGTTAAGAATGAAGGAGAACTAGATGATTTGGTAGGGGTGATAGAGAAAAGGAGGATCATTTACTAAAGGAAGAATAAGTAATTGGGATGGTATAAGGATGGGGTCATAAAATAGAAGGTAAATGGGAAGGAGGTGGTATGGTTCTAATTTGATTTTGAGGTTTGGGAAACTCTACCTTTTTGATTGGTTTGGTTGGGGGTTTCTTTGGTGGACTAGATGGAGTTAAGTCCAAATTCAAAGAGGGGTGATTTTGACTAGGTGTGGGAAGAATTATTATATTATTGATAGGTTTGGTAAGAGAGGCATAAGGTTATTTGGAAATTTTAGATGGAGGTGGTTGGGATGGTTCCCCTATGGTTTTGGAAAAAGAGGTGTTCGATGAAGATGTAATAATGTGTTTAAGGATAAATTCAAGTGAGGTTGATAATTTAGATTTTTTTTAGTTAGGGAACCCTAGATGATGCCGAAAGGTGGCTCTATGAAATTTTTGTTGAGAGGTGAACTCTATACTTTGGACTAGACTAAAAAAGGGATTATAAATGGGTTTGGTTCCTTTGTCATTGGTTTCAAAATTTAAGCCCCTAGGTGGAGAAAAGAGAATGTTTCTTCCATATTTATTCCTAATAGGAGGTTTCAAAATTGGTGTTTGGGTGGGTGTGGTAGCCTTCTCTTGTGGTATGGTTTCCAAAGAGGGAATTTATGGTTTTATGATGTGGAGGTAGGTGTAGAGTCCTCAAGTGTAGGAATGATCATGATTACTTCCTTGGTTTGGGTGTCCAAAAGAATAGAGGGTAGTTCTACCACTTCAATGGTGGAGTGAAGGAAGAAGAAATGTTTAAATAAAAGTTTGTCTCCTTTGGTGTTTCCATTAGAGGAGAGGTAGATAAAGCTAAGGTGTCATCAAGTGAAGAGAAAGGGGTGATTAATTCCTTTGTTTAGGTATCCAATGGGGTATTAGGTGAGTCCACTACTTCTATAAGTGAAATGGAGGAAGAGTTGTTAAGTTAATAGTCTCCCCAATAATGGGATCATTAATGATAATGTTGATTATATGTACCTCATTAGAGTGACATGATTATGATTTGTTGTCATGGTGATGGGTAAAAAGAGAATGATTGGGGAAAAAAATTAGAAGATGTCAAGGGACTGATTAGGAGGTGCATTGGAATTATAAAATGCAAGCTATCCACTATAAATTAATCTTTAGACTAGACTTTTGAAGTTATTTCATCTACTAATGTCATGTCCAATAACTTGATGAAAGTCACAAAGGTCATTCTCATTGTACCAACCAAGCACGGGGCAGGAAACATCAAATTATTGGGGTTGTTTGATAGGTAGAAGTTGGATGAGGTTAGCTTTGAGAAAATTATCCAAAACTATAGTATAAAAATCCCTTATAAGGTATATTATTTTAGAGGAGCTCTATTTTATTTTGTCTTTGTTGGTAGGAAGGGTTGGAAGAATTGGTTTGATGGGGTTAGTTGACAGTCGATGGTGGAGTAGTTTTTAGGAAAACTAAGTTTCTAAATGATTTTATCTTGGTATTGGGATGGTTGGATTGATTAGTGTTTTTAGTGTAAGGAGGGTCATTATATTTAAAGCTAGAATTATTATTTCATAGTTTCAACTTCCCTTTATCAATGGCTCAGTTTTCAAGTTTACATGCCATGGTGAATTTCTCATCAAATTTTTTGAAAGTTTGAACTTGAAGAGTAGGGGCAATATGTTTGGCAAAACCCCAAGAGAAGAGTTTAAGAAAATTAGGTTGGGGTAAGGAGAAATAAATTTGGTTGATAAGGCCTCTCCATTTGGCTATGAAATCAGAAATTGATTCATCATCAAATTGCCTAATAGAATAGAGGTCAGTAATAGAAACTTTTAAAGATATATTTATTGAGAAGTGCTCTAAAAAGATTTAGGTTAGTTAGGAGAAGGAAAATATGGAGTTCTTGGTGAGAGAACTATACCAATCAAGGGTTGGTCCTGATTAAGACATGGGGAAGGTACGAAGGAGGATAGCATTATCATATGTGATCAAATAACAAAAATGATGAAATGCTCTCAAATGTTGTTGGGGGTCCTCCTTACCTTGGAATTTAGAAATCTTGGGTAATTCCCACTAAGAAGGATAAACATGGATAGAATTGGATGGATATATGTGTTCATTATAGATTTGATCATAGGATAAAAGGTTATGAGAGCTAGAGGTAGATGACTCTAGGCTGGTTATTTTATCCATTAACATCTGGACTAAATCCATTTAGGGCTAGGAAGCTACATAATTAGGTGGTAATATTTATTGAGGTGATCCAAAACTCAAAAGTTCTAGTTGATAGATATTTCAACAGCATAGAAATAACATAGTAACAATGAATTCTCTGAGAAGAGATGTAGTATTACTCAAGATCATAATACAAATATATGCTTATCTCTAGGAAAAGATATCTGTCTTCACATTTCGTGTTACCTCTTCATTTATACACATTTTGAAAGCATGGGGAGGATGTGGAAGGTTAAAAATCTTGAGGGAGATTAAGTGGTTTGACTTCCAAGATTTAAAACAATACAGAATTCAAGGAATTACTATTTTTAGAAACTTACTATTTTTAGACTGCACTACTAAAATTGAAATTTGGGGCACTTCCATTGGGTTTTTGGATGTAAAAATTTATTGAGAAAAGATTAATTACATCTCATTATTTTCTCCTCATTCTTATCTTTCCAACGGTTCAAACGGTGAGTCAATTGGAGCTACAGTACAAAAGTTATGGCTCCCAAAAGTTTCGTCATCAATTGGGGTCGAACTATCACCTGAATTGTCACCTAAATTATTGCTCAAATCATTGAGGTTGGGTGGTAGTAATGTATGGATAAGTGATAGAGGGAGATAATAAGACACATATTGGTATGTGGTCATAGGGGGTTGAGATAATGCCCCATAAGGATTGATTCACATAAATGGTTGGGTGGAAGGTGCTATGTATCCTTGTGGGTTATAAATATATGGGTAAGATGTCATGGGTTCTTGTTGGGGGGTTGATATGGATTGGTTTAGAGGTAGGTTTGGGTTGGTGGATGGTGATATGGATGTATATTAGGTGGAAGGTATGAAAGTGCTAGTTGGTTGTTGATGGGTGGTAACTCTAGTGTTAATCGGTGGAAGTGTTTGAGGTATGGAAAGTACTAAACTTTGATGTGGGGTACAAATTGGTAGGTTGGTTGAACTAAGGGTAATGGTATAAATAGGGGTAGAATATAACCCCATGGTAGAAAGATTAAAATTAACAAGAGGTAAATTTGATCCAATGTTGGAGTTATTGGTTGGGGTAGTAGGTGTTTGGTTATTAGTTGGGATGTTAGATGGAGTTTAAGGAGTGGTAGTAGGTGGGATATTGGAAGAAGAAGAGGCTTGGGTGAACACAGGTTGGATTGAGGTGGCACCCACTAGAAGATGGGAAGGCATACAATAGGAGGATCCATAGGAGGAACTGAATCAAAAGGGGTATAATTAGATAAGGTGTTTAGGTAATGTTAAAGATCCATAGGGTTGTTATCAAGGAAGGTGGTAAAATTTGGATAACCCTCAAAAATAATTAGAGGTTTAGTAGGAGGGGGAGAAAAATGAGGGGAACCCTCAGCATCAAAGGTATACTCCATGGAAGAAGTAAAATAAGGTTTTTGTTGGTTGGTTTGATTCCTCAACTATTGTCTAGTAAAGACCATGAGAAAAAATAAGAGATAAAATGATGAAACTCAAACCTCAAATAAAGATCAAGCAAAAAAGAACACAAGGAAATCAAACATACAATAAAGTGCGTTTAACAACCTAGGGTTATTTTAAAATCACTTTTGGGTTATTCCTTAGAGATTGTGAAGAAGAAATTTGGTTTATAGATTAAGTACTAAAGAGGAGATCTAAGGTTGGTTTTAGGTTATGTTTAGATGCTCAAGAGAGAAAATATGTATTGATCTTCAATATGTGGCTTTGTATTGGGGCCTACCCCCTCACTTCACACACTACAATTTTAAGGGTGTTAGATGTTTAACCAAAATATATTGAATTTTAGAGTTTATACTCAACCAAAGAGCTGAGTTGGTTCTCCCCTTGGTAATGACCTCCAAGTAGGATTACCAGGAAAGGGTAAGGTTTATAGCTAGGTGATGAAATCCTAGCTAGGCCTTGTCTCAAGTATGTTTTGATGTGTTGATTGATATTTTGGTTTGGTAAAAGTGTCTAATATAAGCATGAAAGCTATGATTAATTACATTGATTTTAAGTTACTAGATGAACTAAAACAAGCAAGCAACCAATGTATGCAAATGATTTATTTTAAGCCCAAAATAAATGTTAGATTTCATTCAATGAGCATACAATAAGGAATAAAAATGGATGTTGAGTCCCACCATGCATGCCAAAATGTGTGTGATTAATTTCCATTCATTTCTTAATTTATAATCAAGTAATGAAACTAGTAATAGGGTATGTAAAGGAATACCTAGTAAAAGTGTGTGCATGATCTAGATGATGATGGGAACTCCTATTTTACTTGGAAGGAATAACCTGCATATAAGATAGACACTAAAAAATGGGGTTGTTAGATGGATGGTTAAGTGGACTACCTAGCATGAGCTAGATCTAAGAAGTGTATGTTTGCTAATAGGCTATCAATATAATAGTTAAGTTGATATAAATGAAAAAAAGAATACTTTTTTTAATAACTAAAAATTAACTACATGTAAGATGATATGAAAGTAAATTTCTTGTTAAATAAAATGACTAAATGTAGAAAAATCAAGTTAATAATCATGCTAAGATAGTAGGGGTTAGGTTCAAAAAATTAGAAAAGTCTCTATGAATAGGTAAGAAAAAAAAAGGGGGTTTAGTTGGGGTCAAGGGTATGAAAATAACCTATTGATATTTTATACCATAATGACCATTGATGTTTAAGGTGACCATCGGTAGTTAAGCTAACCATTGATGATTAAGGTGACTATCGACAGTTGAGGTAACCATCGGTGGTTACTTGTGTGATTCTATAAATGATCAAAAAAGGTATTACAAATTGGGTAATTGGGAAAATAGAGGTTTATTATAGATATGGAGGATGGAAAATAAGATACTAATGATTCTGATAGGGTAGGGAGGTTAGAAATGAAATAAATCAAAGAAAATAAGCATGAGACACATGTAACTTAATGGTGGAAGGCTAAAGTGATTTAGCTTAAGTGACAGTACTTTGGTCTTTAAAAGTGATTCTAATAGAGGTTTGTGTCTTCATTGATGTTGTTTTCTTCATGAAGGGACACTAGATACCTATATGCATGATAGCTTATACGTGGATTAATAGATTTTTTTGGATCTTTTTCTTCTCCTACTTCTTTCCTTTTATAGGATGAAGTTACTAAATTTATAGGAGGAAGTTACTAATTGGATAGAGGATAAATTTTATAATTATGATGCTTTAAAGTTGGTTTATATTGTTAAATGGAAGTTGTTAAATGTGTCATGCTTATCTCATATAGCTAGTAATGCTTTAAAACAAGCTTGGAGACCTAACCGTTGATGATTAGGCTAATAATTGATGGTTAGGATGACCATTAATGATCGAAGGTCCAGATGAAAATAATTTTAAAGAGAGGTGAATCATAGAGTTAAGTTAGTAAATTAATAAGTGGGCTAATTAAATTAGGTGGTCAACTAGATTTAGAGTTGGGTAGGGGTTCAAGGTACTTTTACATCTAAAATTGTACAATTTTTGAGTGTCTACATGGAGTCCAATCTTTCTTAGGAAAGATAAATTTAATCAATAGACTCATATCTAACTTTGTGCAGTTGGTAAGGCTAATCACATTGATGTTGAATAGGGATTATCCTTTGGAATAGACCCTTGAAGGGGGAATATCATTCGATAATATGAAGGATGCAATATCCACTACTCTTATGCCAGTGAACCCCAACTTTTACAAAGGGTTCATCATGTATGTTTATGGGAGTGAACATAACTTAGTGGATATGTTAACATAGAAGGAAGAGGAGGGGAAAGGTGAGCACCCAATTGCCTTTTATTTAATAACCTTGCATAGTTATGATACCAAGTAAAATTTCATCAAAAGATAAGGTCTCACCATAATTAAGGGCCTCAAAAGGTTCAATCACCTTATATCAAGGAGTAAGATAATGGTACATGTGACACACCCTAGCATTAGATAATATATAATGGAAGGAAAGATCACTGAGAAAAAGGCCAATTGGATCACCAAGATCCTCAAATATGATGTAGAATTCAAGCCTACCAAGATGATCCAAGGAAGAAGACTTTGTGAGTAATTGGCCCAATATGTGGATGCCCCAACAGAAGAACCAAATACATTAGAAATAGTTTTAATGAATTAATAAGAATTTGATAGGTCCTAAGTTGCTAATAGGACCCATTTCATGCAAATGGGTTGGTACTTGTGTGGCCTTCTTGCACACATAAAATATTCTACATATTTTAGGGGGCTAGCTATATGTTAGTCCAAGGGGTCCTCTTAAAAAGGAACTTCAATGGGGAATTTCTCTAATGTGTTGACAATAACAAGGCTAACAAGATCTTATAAAAAATACATTTCACCCTTTAGGGTGGACATTTATCCATAAAGACAACCATGACCAAGATCATGTGCATAGGATATTACTGGCTGACCATGTTCTCTGACTACCATCAAGTAGTCAAAAAGTGCTAGCAATGTTAATTCTTCATAGACAAGTAGAAGAATTTAGTTATTTTATTGAATCCAATCATAACCAATAAACCTTTCACATAATAGGTCTTAGATTTTATTGGGATGATAAATCCTATATTTAGTGTAGTCCAAAAATGGATACTCATGGCCATAGATTAATTTACAAGGTGGACCAAAGTGATACCAATGAAAGAGGCAATTTAGAATATGATCCTCAACTTCTTATAAGAGCTAGTAGCAAGGTTCATCCCACCTAAAATAATCATTTCCAATAATGTGAAGGATTTCCTTGGTTCCAATATTTTATAAGTTTCACTCCAAAATAGCATTTTCCTAAGGAATTCATCCAATTACTACCCTCAAGGGAATGGGTTGGTTGAATCAACCAATAAAAATTTCATAAGATTGATCAAATGGATGGGCGCTGACTGATAGTGGGAGTGGCATATGCATCTCAAAATATCTCTATGGGATGACCAAATTACTTCCAAGAAAATATTAAATACATCCCCATATGAACTACTATATAGGAAAGAAGTGGTCATGCCCATATAAATACATATTCCCAAGCTATTGAGATAGCAAAGAATGGAATGATGGAGGTTATGCTGGTTGAATTGCTTATGTTCGAAGAAGTAGAGAACAAGTCAGTGATGTTATGATCACTCTATAATAGGTGTTCAATCAATGGTTTAATAATAAATCATTTGACCTAGGATTCAATTTGGGAGATTTGGTTTTAAAGTATGATGAAAGGGTTGTAAATCTAGACTAGGATGCAAAATTTGATTCCCTATGGAGGGGACCCTTTTGCATCATTACCTACAGGTAGGGTAATGATTTCAAGTTAGAGGATGAGTAAGGAAATGCCTTGGATATTTTAGTTAATGGAATCAATTTAAAACAATCTGATTGATTTAATAATTTCCCCTTTATACATAGTTAGTTTCCCTTTCATTTGTTTGTTTCCCTTTCTTTGTTGTTGTTTCTCTCTAAAAATAAGTGTCATTGGCATAGGTTGTTAATTCAATTATCAAGTGTATGTGTTTTGTTTCCCCTAATTTTGAATCATCCAGTGATAAATGGATATCTACCCCACCCACCTTGCTATTAATTCTAGATGCTTCATATTATATGGTTCTCCAAGAAGATCGCTACAAATATCTTATGAGATGTTTTCCAAGCATGTGTGTCACCCTTAACATTTTTTGGGGTACTCAAATTAAAAATATACATAATGATCATGATCAAATTATTAGATTATAAATAACTCTCTCTCTCTCTCTCTCTTAATTGAGCCAAACATTTATACACCTAAGATTTTCTAAGAAAATTGAGTGAAGAATTGAGAAATTGAGTGGAGCATCTTGAGCCAAGAAAATTGAAAAAGAATTTTAAGGATCATGAACAGAAATCAATATCCAATATTTTTCCTTGAGTAAAGAGATCATTTTTAAAATAAGTATTATAGGATGGAAACTTATACATCCTCATTCAATAGTGGAAGGCATTTGAGGAAGCAGAGAAACTATGAGTTGTGTGGTCATGGAGACATTCCCCTACAATTGCAGTAAGAAATTCGTATGCTTCTACCTTCACACAACCAAGGCCTAAAGTAACAAATGTCAAGAGTATCACCAAGTGGTGTTAAAGGACCCCATACTAGTCCTTGCTTATGCATATGGGATATTCAGCCCTAAATTAGCCAAAAACCCAAAGAACCTGAGAGAGGGCAGCCACATTCGAATGATCAAAAAGGTTAAAAGTAATGACTATGAGTCATTTGGGTACAAGATTTAGAGATCCATAGTGGCCAAATACATGGTGCCTCTTATGCACTAGTGCTTAGAGATCATTTCCTTATACATAGATAGATATGATGCTAACATTAGCATTATTATAGGCAATAACCACTTGAAAGTGGATATCAGTGTCAATGTCATAAGGGAGATGATCTAACTCTCGATTGACCCCAACATTGACATCTTTAGTATGGAGAGCTTATATAATGTTTGGGACACCCATTTTCATAAGATAGAGTTCATCAATTCAATTCTCTAGATTAATTACACTGAAACACATCCTCTACCCATCACTCTCATGAGCTTTGTCACACGAGATATGAAGGATTCCCTTTCCATGCTGGTGTTCATCTTTGGGATAGACTCTGATGCTAACATCAATTATTTCTAACTGGGTGTTATCATCCTCTTGAATATGGTAAGTAAGGATAAATTTTATAAGATGGACTTTGTGGATGGCATTGCCACCACCATTCACAACAAGCTAGAGAACTTCTCAACATAGAATACCTTTAGGTATTCCTCCTTCCTCCTCCACCCAATCTTGTATCAGGACTCCAAGTTAATCTATTCATACTTGTTAGTAGAGATAAAGGGAAATATAATTTAATATTATTTGCCATTAATTATATTAAAAAGGATAAAATAGGTGCCAAAGAGAAGTCAAAAGATATTAAGCAATGAAGAGTCATAAAAGAATGTGATGGGTTACTTGAAAGCCTTTATAGGCAATTGTATGGGAAATGTGTAATATAGAATAATTTGAATGAATAAGAAGTAAATCATTTGGGTCTCTATATTTGTCTTTATTATTTCCTATAATTTTATGTGTTTATTTACACTTTTGGGTATTTTACATTCTTGCCATTAAACTTAGATAACAATGGTATGGCTAGTGATCATTTGAGTCTAGGTATTAGGTGTGAGATTGAGGTTTCTTTCAGATTGTGCATGCCTTTCTAGGAGTTATTGGTTTGATATTGATGGGTAGATCTCTCACCTTTTGATGAGTCTTGGGATTTTGAGAGGGTTATGCCATTTTTATGTTTGTTACCCCATCTCCATTGATCACATTGGGTGCTTGGTGTTCTCATCGGTCCTAGTGCTTAATATTTTAGTCCAATCCAATAAAATTGAACCATTACACATAGGGAATACCATGGCATTTTTAATAGCTGAACATTGTTTTTAATGGGGGTCAAAAAGGTAACATAATGGGGAAATGAGTTTTTGGTCACATTATATGATTTCTTCATATGTTCTCATATGTGACATTTGAAATCTAGTAGTGATGGTGGAAGCGGTTATCACATCTTAGGAGGGTGTAATGGTGGTGGTGCATATAAAGGGCACTATAGTGATGGGGATTATGGAGGTGACTTTGGAAGTTCAGATTGTGGTGGAAGCCATAATGAGGCTATGGTAGAAGATCATGATACAGAGGTGGTAGTGTATCTGATAAAGGTGCATATAAAAACTACTCATAAATTTTGTCTGATGGAGGGAGATTATGTTGCATCTAACATGTTTCTTAATCTTTGTTTTTGTTTCCCATCAAATATCTTCTTTAGAGTCTTCAACCAATGCTTTCTTATCTTGGTTGAATAACGTAATTGACTTACCTAATTTGAAAGAATATCACATTAAAATTTGGATAGAAGGTGGTCAGATCGATGGTTTCAATAGATGAATAAGACATTTTAAGTTATTATGATTACTCCATAGAGAGGACTTATTGAGTATAGTCTAAAATGTAATTATAGAGTATGCCATGAATGCCAATGACTCAAATCCATTATGCTTAATAACAAACATGGAATGCCACTACTAGTTATAACATTCTTTCATCATTTTAGGAAGCATTATAGTATCGTAATAGCATAAAATTTCTATTATTATCCTTGTTGAAATAGACTCTTTACTGACAGATGGTGGGCACATGTAGAAAACATGCTACAAGAATTATTTGAGAGGGATCCTGTAGCTAATATTTCTTCCATTACTATTTTTATCTTCAAGTATTAGATGTACAGTGGTTTATATAAAGGTTTTGATAAGTGTTACACAGTATGGATGATAATCAAAGCTTTGTATTGACTCTTCAATCTACCACATGGAGTTATATGGTGCATAATACTTGGCTTATTTTTAAATTTGTTTTTGATATTTACTATTCTTTGCATGATATTTATTGTAAAACGTCTGAAATAGAATAGAGTGTTTATCAGTTTTTTAAAATTATAAATTTATTTGAAGTTAGATTTATATAAGTGGACAAGCTTTAACATGTGAGGCCATGAAGAGTAGGAGTAGATGTAGTGTAGGTTCTCAAATATATTAGTAATGGATTGAAGTTATAAAAACATAAAATGTTTAGAGCCTTTTTGTCTTGGGATGAGACACATTTTAAGTTGGGAGAGTGTTAGTAGGAGTTTTGTGTCTTGGGACAAGACAAATTTTAAGTTGAGGTGACTATTAGTAGATATAAAGGGCTATATAATTTAATATTAATTTTCATTAATTGTATTAAAATGAAAAAATAGGTGCCAACAAGAAGTTAAAAGCTCTTAAGTAATGAAGAGTCATAAAAGAATGTGATGGCTCACTTGAAAGCCTTTATAGGCAATTATATGGCAAATGTCTAATGCATAACATTTTGAATGAATAAGAAGTAAATCATTTGGGTCTCCATATTTGTATTTATTATTTCCCATAATTTCATGTGTTTTTTTACAATTCTACTTATTTTACATTCTTACCACTAAAATCAGCTAATAATACTTCACCTTCAACTTTATTGAAATGGGTACCCATCCTAACATGATGATCCCCATCTCTACATGGACCCACATCATATCATCCATATAATATTACTATGAGTTTTTAGATTGACTCCTATCCCTAGTCATAATTGACCTCAACCAGGAGGCCATCACTTTCATAATAATAGACCACTAGAGGTCATGGCCCATTGGTGGTATAATTACAGTCAACTAGATCTTTAAGGCCCATTTCACATTCAATCAAGTCTATAGATTTAAGTAGAATATTATGGCTCTCATGCCTACTCACAAATAGGACTTGATCCTTAGAGTTGGCTTGATAGAATGATGTTGTTGACTTAGTATATGGCATGGTCCATAATAATAAGGCCCTATATGGCATCCCCTTCTCAATATGAGGAATCACAATGGTGAAGAGGTCATATGATCACCTATTGGCACTCAATATTTTAGAGCTCAACCTTGACCAAATTAATGACTAATGGAACTATGACCTAGTTGGCTACATAGTTGCCTTGAATACTATCACCTCATTCACCCATGAGCCCAAACCATACTTTAAGGAGTGAAGGTCACTGGTGGAGGATGATATTAAGTGTTAGGGTGTGGCGCTAAAATCTACACCTTAAGGCAAACAGGGAGGTTTTCAAAGTATGCAGTCATCAACGTCTGTAGGCCACAACCGATGTCGGTAAGTGGACATGTAGAAGAAAACTGACATCAATAGGAATCAGCCAGTGTCGATCACCTGTAGTTAGACAGGGACCAATGTTGATCGCCTGTGGCGGTCAGAACTGTTATTGACGAATAGTCAGTTAAGTGAATGCATTGTTTACATGATGAAGACCAGTTAGAGTCTTGAGCCACAAGTCTAATCATTGTATGCATGAGATCTATATAATAGACTCATGGGCTATACTATTAAGTGTTGAACTTGTAGAAGAGCTATGTAGAGCTTGGAGAGTTCTTCCCCTAGTGGAATCAAGTAGGATTCCCCATGTATGTAAGATCAGGTTTGATATGCAGGGTGTTGCAGTATCATGGTGGAGATCTACATGTGATAAGTAAGATTAGGTTGGTCTGCAGGGATGTGTGTATGCAAGGGTCAAAAGGAGATCAGTGGGGAAGCAAGATCTAAGGTGATAGCAATACATCAGGAGCAAGATCATGGTGAGATCTACTTGGAGTATCGGTTTGTACTCGATTGTATAGATGTATAATGAGGTGAACAATAGCTTGTGTTAGCTATGTGTTGTGACCTATGAGAGAAGATTACTTAGGTGGGAAGATTACTTGGAGCCCTTGAGGAAGAAGCCTCACAGAGGTGGAAGAAGAGTGTGATCTCTTTATTATAATTTCCTTTGTAATGAGTTGAATACAATTGTGTGTTGCCTCTCATATTCTATGTGTTTTCTCATTGATAGTTACTTGTTCTTCTGTGTAATTCTGCATGTTTAATTGCTTATACATTGGTAATCATGTGTGCTCTTAAGACAAGTTGTGTCAGAGCTTTTGGCAACCTAACTGACATTTATTAGGGTGTAAAGCTAAAAGCTACACCTTAAGGCAAACAGGGAGGTTTTTGGAGTATGCAGTCGCTGGTGTCAGTAGGCCACAACCGACGTCAGTCAGTGGACGTGCAGAAGAAAACTGACATCAGCAGGAATCAGTCGACGTCGGTCACCTCCAGTTAGATAGGGACCAACATTGATCACCTGTGGTGGTCAGAACTACTATTGACAAATAGTCAATTAAGTGAACGCATTATTTGCATGATGAAGACCAATTAGGGTCTTGAGCCACAAGTCTAATCATTGTATGCATGATATCTATATAATAGACTCATGGGCTATATTGTTAAGTGTTAAATTTGTAGAAGAGTTATGTAGAGCTTTGAGAGTTCTTCCCATGGTGGAATCAAGTAGGATTCCCCATGTATGTAAGATTAGGTTTGATATGCAGGGTGTTGCAGTATCATGGAGGAGATCTACATGTGATAAGTAAGATCAGGTTGGTCTACAGGGATGTGTGTATGCAAGGGTCAAACAAAGATCGGCAGGGGAGCAAGATCCAAGGTGACAGAAATACATTAGGAGCAAGATCATGGTGAGATCTACTTGGAGTACCGGTTCATACTCGATTGTACAGGCGTATAATGAGGTGAACAATAGCTTGTGTTAGCTGTGTGTTGTGACCTATGAGAGAAGATTACTTGGAACCCTTGAGGAGGAAGCCTCATAGAGGTGGAAGAAGAGTGTGATCTCTTTATTGTAATTTCCCTTGTAATGAGTTGAATATAATTGTGTGTTGCCTCTCATATTTTGTGTGTCTTCTCATTGATAGTTATTTGTTCTTCTAGTTATTTCTGTAATCTTAAGTTGCTTATACAATGGTAATCATGTGTGCTCCTAATTCTGACAAGTTGTGTCAAAGCTTTGGGGAACTTTGGTCCCATCAAATGGTATCAGAGTGAGGTTAGATGTTCTTAGAGCGAGTTTGACTAACAGATGGCCCAGATCTGTTAAGTGTTGTTGATTACAGGTTACTCACAGGGGTTGCTATTTGAGTGGGAGTATAGCAATGGCAAAAGAAGGTAAGCTGAGAATGAAGAAACTCAGGCATAAGATTAACACCACAAGGAGTGTGGTGGGTTATCTTCAAGTGGGAGCTTGAAGAGGAATACAAGCCAGGATGCAGATTAGACAGAGTACTAGTTTAGGTACAGGTGCAACTATTTATCTCCAAGTGGGGGATTGTTAGGGTGTGGAGCTAAAAGCTACACCTTAAGGCAAATAGGGAGGTTTTTAGAGTATGCAGTCACCGGCATCGGCAGGCCACAACTGATGTCGGTCAATGGATGTGCAAAATAAAACTGACATCGGTAGGAATCAGCCGGCGTAGATCACCTCCAATTAGACAGGGACCAATGTCGGTCCCCTATGGCAGTCAAAACTACTGTTGACGAACAGTCAGTTAAGTGAACACGTTGTTTGCATGATGAAGACTAGTTAGAGTCTTGAGCTACAAGTCTAATCATTGTATGCATGAGATCTATATAATAGACTCATGGGCTGTATTATTAAGTGTTGAACTTGTAGAAGAGCTATGTAGAGCTTGGAGAGTTCTTCCCATGGTGGAATCAAGTAGGATTCCCCATGTATGTAAGATCAGGTTTGATATGCAGGGTGTTGTAGTATCATGGAGGAGATCTACATGTGATAAGTAAGATCAGGTTGGTATGTAGGGATGTGTGTATGCGAGCGTCAAATAGAGATCGATGGGGGAGCAAGATCCAAGATGACATCAATACATCAAGAGCAGGATCATGGTGAGATCTACTTGGAGTACCGATTCATACTCGATTGTATAGGCGTATAATGAGGTGAACAACAACTTGTGTTAGCTGTGTGTTGTGACCTATGAGAGAAGATTACTTGGATTCCTTGAGGAGGAAGCCTCACAGAGGTGGAAGAAGAGTGTGATCTCTTTATTGTAATTTCCCTTGTAATGAGTTGAATACAATTGTGTGTTGCCTCTCATATTCTGTGTGTCTTCTCATTAATAGTTATTTGTTCTTCTGGTTATTTTTGCAATCTTAAGTTGCTTATATAATGGTAATCATGTGTGCTCTTAATTCTGACAAGTTGTGTCAGAGCTTTGGGGAACTTTGGTCCCATCATTAAGTATTATGTGGATTTGTCAAAGATCACTTCAAACACCCATATGCCATGGGAATCATGTTATAAAGTGATTTTGGAGTTTAATCTCATAAATAAAACAATAAGGGGTTTGAGGGCATAGCTCATCCAGAGGAACTAGAGCCAAGATAAATATATGCCTATTAGAAATATAGGTAGGAAATAAGTAAGCCAAGACAGAGTTCTGATAACCTAAACATGGATGAGACATTTAAGAACCTTTGGGATAAGCACTATGAGGAAGAAGCTCTAGAAAAAGAAGTCTTAGTCAAGGAATAAGAGGAAGTTTTAGTGACTCAAAGGCCCAAAACCTAGCCACCTCATCTATACTTATATCCAACTACCCAATAGTAGTTGTAAATCACTACAAGGTATCTCAAATCAAGATCATCTCAACCCATGCATTGTGAGGCACAAGCATCTATCCCACCACTAAATCCCCTACAAAATAAGGTGTGATTTTCTCACTCCCTTCTTTCTACTTCTGATTCATTCTTCACTCCCTCTTCACCTTCCACTATTTTCATTGATATTACA
Organism: Torreya grandis; assembly: GCA_037957365.1. NCBI lineage: Eukaryota > Viridiplantae > Streptophyta > Pinopsida > Cupressales > Taxaceae > Torreya > Torreya grandis. Next base: position 2,558,087 of record JARHVA010000891.1, on the reverse strand, counting down.
CCACTTTCCTTCATTCAATCCATCTCCTCACTTGTACCACTCTCCTCTATATAGTCAATTACCTCCCTTGTACCTCTCTTCACTCCTCTACCCTCATCCACCACATCAACATCTATCATGGTACAAATGCCCCACACCCCTCTCCATTGTCTCTTTCCTTTTTCTCCTTCCACCCTAACCCTTCACCCATTCATTCTACAAGAAAAAATGTCTATTGATTCATAATAGCAAGTGATCATTCCCTTTGGGTTACCACAAGGATCCATATTTTTAGGGGAGTTAATCTAGTCATAACAATAATTTCATTAGCAGTTAGAGACTACCAAAAAAGCCTAAGAGGCTCGAGTAGAGAAGAGAAGACGAAAATAGGCCAAGGCCCTGATAGTGCCTCACATATGGTCATTTTTTTACCTGAAGCAACAATCTCTAATGATTGCACATATGGAACCCCAAGTAATCAATCCCCAAGAATAGATGAAACTAAGGGATTACTCAATACATTCCATTGATCTCAACATTAGCCAAGACAAATCGACTGATAGGGTTGAGTTGATGGAAGAAACACATAAATCTATCACCAAAAAATATATCAAGGCAAGTTGATGGTTGGAGAAGAAAGAGCTAAAACTCACAAGAATGAAAGCTATGATCAACCACCTCAATACTAAGGCCAAGACCGAAGATGCATATTTCACCAAAATGAGGTCTGACCTACAGATCTATATCACTAATGAAAGCTTCTAAATGGAATCCAACCAAAGATCCCAACTACAAATCTAGGTTAAAAAACTAAAGACTAAGATAGATGGTATAAATAAGGAGAAGAAAGGTACAAAAAATAAACTTCATGAGAAGGAATTAGATCACATGTAGACCTATAAAAATCTCTTAGATTCTACCAATGCACAACAACAATTATAGAATCAGTTGTAATAAAGTTCTTTGACCAAGGACCAAGAGAAATAACAATTAAAGAATGACCTCACCACCCACTCCCAAATTGTGGGGATCCTCTCCATGGTCCAAAAAATATATATATCTTATTAGGAGAGGATAAATAATTCAAATGCACACTTGAAGCCAACATTTGGATTCATTATGGACTCACAGTAGCTGAGATCCTAAGTAAGCATGTTTGTGCATCAAGTCCTTGCCTTCATGTCCTCAAAAGTTAAAAATTCATAGTTCTTGTTCTAAAATATGTACAATGTGATGGATGGGATGCTATAAGTATTAGGGGGGTTGAATAAAGGCTAGTTTCTATAAAGGTAAATGAGTTTTTGAGCTATAACAAGGTAGTGACAAAGTGCAAGGCATTTTTATATGCCTTAGAAAATGTGGTTTGGGTTATGAAGGAACATATCAAATTGTTGGTCTAGTTGGGACTTCCCTCCCCATTCCTCACATACAACATCATCCTCTTGGAAGATAACATAAAATATTCCCCAAAGAAGAAACAAAATGACCAAACCATCTTTACAACTCTTAGTCAAGCACCAAGTGTCTCTGAGGTGGAGACTAATTTACAACCTCTTTCCTAGCTAGAGTTTCAAATGCTGGTAGTTGTTCAAGGCTTGAGTAACATCTCCTTTAAGGATATCATCAATTTGGATAGGGTCTTTGAGGCTCTAAAGAAGAAGACTCAACTAAAGGAGGTATAGTAGACTCCTTTGAAGGTAGCTCTTCAAAAATTGTAAGTTTGTGGGGCTCCCATTTTCATAATTTTTAATTCAACTGGTTCAAAAAACTAGAGTTTTGGGTTCTCCCCTATGTAGGTGGATTCCCTTGAAATTTAATAGGAACTATGGATCATGATCCATATTTTTGAGTTTTGGAGAAGTTATCTTTTGATGGGGGTGAGCTTGGTGAGTTCAGAATTTTATGATTTGGCCTTCTCTTTTCCCCTCATTCCCCTTTTATATTTTTGGCTATCTCAGCTTCGTTCTACTTTTTCCATGTGGAAACTCGATGCTCATTTATCACCAAGAAATTCTTAGTTCACCTAGGAGTAGTGCCAACTCTCCATGTGGAAACCTAACACTCATCCAAGGGAGGTTTATTTTTGTCAATTTTTTAAACAATGCCATTAGTTGACAAAGTAATGGGTAGGGCCCACTATATAGCTATATCAAGAAATAAATAGAACTCTTTATTTAGCATCATGATGTTCTTTGAGAGTAATTTTTTTTGTCAGATCTCTAAATTGTGCCATTGGCTAATAAAGTTAGAGGAGGGTCCCACTATGCGTTTATAATGATAAGTGGACTTTCTATATGGCACCCCTATGCTCATTTTTTATGAAAAGATCTTGACTTGCCCAGGAGTAGCATCAACCCTCCACATGGTGGAATGATGATTGTCCAGAGAAATTTTATTTTTTTTAGAGCTAGGAGCTACACCATTGGTTGAAGAAAGTGAGTCACCATTTCTAAAAACATTATAGAGGAAGTTTTAGAGATAAACATGTGTCCCCATCACACTTCCTCTAAGCATCATAGGTATCATAAAGCATTATAGTTGTGCCATATCTAGGATATTTAGGACCAATTTTACTCATGAGCTAGAGCTCCTCATTCATTTACAATGGCCTCATCATGAGCACAAGTGCCTGTTTCTAAGTGTTGCCTCCTTATGAGGCCATTGTGGTATATGTTCAGGGCTTATTCTTTTTGAAAAGAGATGATAGTTGATTAATTATATTATTATTATTATTAGAGCAACCATTTTTTATGTAATAGTTTTAGTTTGGAATATTATTAATAGTATTTAGAATTTTCATTATAAGATCTTATCAAGTGTTATTCATGGGAAGGATTGAATATTTTACACTATGCCTTTCGGCTTTTTATAGCTTGTTTCCCCCTATCAATGAAGAGGATGTGGTGTTCTATGTCAAATTGAGTGGAATTCATTTATGTTCATTATTTCCACTCTCTTCTTCTATAGTGTTATTTTTTATTTCTATTACAAGCTTTAAATCATGTACATGTTATTTTACTTGACTATGATGTTCAAAAGTTCAAGTTATTTTATGCAATTTTAGCAGTGAATACATTAATATCTTAGCACATTGCCTTAGTTTATTTCATTTTTTTAATCTTTCTCTCTTCCTCTTTTCACCCCTAATTAATCTAAAGAGCCATCTTCTAAAACCCTAGAGGTTGTTTTATAGACCACAAATTCATCCCACATCTATAAAGCTTCCCATAGGAAGACTATTTGTTGAAAGCAAGATTTTTATGTGTCAATAGATATTATGTCCATATAACTATGTAGGTAGCATCCACTTGCCTAGTGCATGTAGAGATATATCATCCACCCCCTTCCTTTTATTCTATTCCCCCCCCCCCCCCATTTTGTTTGTTTGTTGTGTTGTCTCCTATCTTCTAGGGGCAATGTTCATCATCTTATTTGTCCTCTATTTATGCTAACATTATGATTAACCATTGTTTGTTTTTGATTCATTATTTCTTCTTTTTTTTGTTTTGATTCTTTATTTTTTAGCTAAAAAGGGGTAAAATTTTATTGAAAGTGAAAGAGAAACAAGAGAATTTACATAGATTTATCCTAGCCCACAAGTTGAGCCAGCTTCTAAGAAAGACTTGAGGGAAGCATCATATGGTCGTAGATGTTCCAAGATGGTCCATATTCAGAGGCCCATTTGGCCAAGTAGTCAGCAACCCCATTCCACTCATGGGGGATATACGTGAATACCATAGAATCCAAGGATGTGTAGAGTTGGAGAATTTGTTGAGCCATAGAAGCCAAGTGCTAGTCCACAGTTGCAAAATTTTGTCCATTTAATAAGTTAATTACCACTTGCAAGTCTACCTCACAAATTATCTTGTGCCAGCCCTATTGGTAGCATTTTTGCATATCAGATAGGATGGCCTGAGCTTCCATAAGGTTGTTAGTATGGAAGCCAATGAAAGTCGAGAAAAAAACTTTACATGTCCTGAGCTGTCGCATCCCACACCTCCTATGCCAGTTGCTCCAGGATTCCCCCTAGAGGAGCCATCTGTGTTCACCTTGAGGATGCCAGCAGTAGGGGGCATCCAATGCCCAGCATGATTGGTAGGCTGTGGACGTTGTCTGAAGTTGTTCACCCAGTGCTTATAAGGAGCGAAGAGTGTGCTACTAGAAGAATTTAAGAAGAGGCGTGAATATATGGCACCATCCCCAGGATCCAAATTCCCAGTAGCATCGCATCTAGCTTGAAGGGTCTCCTACACAGACTTAACAATTCACCCCCACAGAAGCTTGAGTTTAAGGGATCCATCCTGGAAAATCCTCTTATTCCTTTCTAGCTAGATATTCCACAAGATGAGGGAGGGGCCAATCAACCAAGCAACCTGGAGGATAGAGGTCTTAGTAGGAGAGTGGCCTAATCACTCCCATAATTTAGCAAGAGACATTCCACCACAAATGCTAAATTTTTCTAGCAAAAGGACATTGGAAGAAAAGGTGGGAGGCAGTCTCTCCATTACTGTGGCATAAGAAACAGATAGACAGCCCATGAAATCCATGTGTTGCAGAGATTGTCCTAGGTAAGGCACTTATTGTAAACCAGAACCCAGAGGAAAAAGTTGCATTTAGGGCATGAAAAACTATTCCAAACTCTCTTGCACCAAGATATCTCCACTTCTCCAAGAATTTGCTTTAATAAAGCAAGGTAGCCAAAGGAGATGGAATACTATCTAGAAGGGGCACCTCCCCAAGCCAAGACATCTTAACCCTGTAATAAGTTGTATCTTCTAGAGGCCAAAATCTAGGATAGCTCCAACTGATCCTCTATCGAGCCCCTCGATGGCCAATTGGAAGAGTTATTCTAGTGGTAACCAACTGCCATGCCCAATTTAAAGGCCTCTTTATAATGAACCACCGTGCTCCACCCACCGGCAAGGAAAGAATCACAAGGAGCCTACAGATGTGGATGAGATGAAATTAGAGGAGGTGATCCATCCCAAGAGTCACTCCAAAAGAGGGCCTCAGTACCACTGTTGCATATCCAGAAAAGATTGTGTTTCATAAGATGAGCTCCCCGCTTAAGGGTATCCCACACCAAAGAGCCTCTGCCCTCAAGAGGCAACCTGGCAATGATAGATGTATCAGCCCTAGGATATTACTTATGAGATAGGATCTAGGCCCAAAGGTGAGATTGACTAGAGCACCACTACCAATAGAGTTTGGTAGCAAGAGCTTGACTAGACAAGATGGCACGGTGCAGGCCTAGACCTCCTTCCTTTTTTAGCTAGTAGATAGTGTCCCAATTAGTAAGGCTCCATCATGTACTTTACAAGTTACCATTCCAAAGGAATTGATGAGAAAGAGCATCAAATTCCTTAAGTAAGTACACTGGTGCAGCCTGAACCATGCTCTTGTATATGTGAAGAGCTTGGATCATAGATTGCAGAAGAATCACCCTACTAGTAGTAGAGAGCCACCTAAGAGTTTAGTGATTCACTTTTTGTCTTAGTTTGTCAAGCACATTCTACTAGAAAAGCCTAGGCTATCTTCCCACAACAATAGGAACTCCTAAGTAATTCAAGGGGAGAGAATGAATCTGAAACCTCAAGATAGTAGCAATCCTCCTCTGAATGGACTCAGGAGTATTAAAGAAAAAAAGGAAAGACTTGTGATTATTAATTTTTCACCTAGAGGTAGCCAGATAAGTATCCAAGATAAGCCAAAAAGCTTCAACTTCCTAAATTTGAGATCTCCTAGCAAGGGCTGTGTCATCAACAAACTGGAGGTGGGTCAGCGGAGGTAAGCCATTCCCCCATCACCATCCATGAAGCAAGTTCTAAGAGACCAGAGATTTGGTGAGCCACCCAAGTCCCTCGGCCAAAATGATAAATAGATAAGGAGAAAGTAGGTCTCCTTGGTGCAGTCCTCTGGATGTGCCAAATAGCTCTGAGGGTTTGCCATTAATCAGGACCTAGAAGGAGGGAGTGGTAACATAGCTTAGAACCCAATGAGCCCAGTCTTGGTTGAAGCCAAAAGCCAAAATAACTTTGTGTAGAAAACCCCAATTAACCCTATCATAGGCCTTCACCATATCAAGCTTAATGAACATGGCACACTCCTAAGAAGTACTCATAGAATGGATAGATTCTAAGGCCATAACTATCCCATCCAGAATTTGTTTGCCAGCTACAAAGCCCCCTGTTCCTCAGAGATCACTATGGGGAGATAAGCCTTAAGTCTCTCCGCTAGGAGCTTAGTAATGATTTTTTACACCACATTACATAGAGCAATGGGTCTAGAAAAGTCTAGTTGATCAGCATGTTCCTTCTTCAGAATAAGAACTAGAAAAGTGGCATTCAGAGCCCTGAGCATCTCTTTGCTGGAATAAGATTCCTGGACCACTTCTAGCAAATTGTGCTTAATGATATCCCAAAAGTCCTGGAAAAATTCAGCAGGAAAACCATCGAGTCCTAGGGCTTTGCCTTTTCTTAAGCTAAAGACCACCCCTTCCAATTCTGGCATGCCAATGGGATGCATGAGATATTCATTCAATCCCAATGTCACAACAGGTGGAATGCACTCTAACACTATATTTTTAGCCAGCTCATCTAAGGGAAGGTCATCAGAGAAGAGATCAGAATAAAAATGAATAGCTTCCCTAAATATAGCTTGGGAGGAGGTTAATCACATCCCATTCGTGGTAACAAGAGAAGTGATGAAATTCCTATTATGCCTACCCTACACTGAGTTGTGAAGGAAAGATGTATTTATGTCCCCCTCATAGAGCCAATCAATACGGGCCTTCTATTTCTAGTAAATTTCCTCATGAAGATCCCACTCTGCTAAGTCTGTAGTCACTTGAGATTTAGCAATGTGAATAGCTTTCATCAACCCTGCATCTCGAATCTGCCTAGTAATAACATCCAACCAGTTTTGCACCTTCTTCTTCATAGAATGAAGATTGCCAAAACAATTCTTGTTCCAGTATTTCAGTTTCCTCTTGACAAATTGAAGTTTTTTGGAGAAGGAGTACATCACAATACCATATTCAGGCACTCCCTATCTCCACCAGTGGGCCATCAAGTCATGTAGAGAGGAGTCACACAGCCAAATCAACTAAAACTTGAAAGGAGGCCTCTTGTGGGTCACAACATACCTAGTAGAGAGCTTGATCGACCAATGGTCAAAACCTCTCTAGTCGAGAATTTTGAATGAGAGAGACAGAGCTAGAGAGCTAAAAATAGGAAACAAGGAACCTGTCTAGGTGTTCAGAGATGGCCGCATCCCCACTTCTTCTATTATTCCAAGTGAAGAGGCTGTTAAGAGGCTTGACATCAAAGAGATGTAAAAGCTCAATATCTTGCTAAAGAAGCTCAGAGGAGGGACCCAACTATGGCAATCCACCACTCTTCTCTTCTAGATTAAGAACCAAGTTGAAATCCCCAACGCTAATCCACAGCAAGAAGGGGTGGCAGCTTTTGACAAACTGAATATGTTCCCATAGCTTGAGCTAGCCAAGAAAATTAGTATGAGCATATACCGTAGTCACCAAGATCAGCTCCCCAGTTTCAAGAGAGGAAGCCACCATTGAGAGGGCTGAAAGGCATGACATCCAATGGAGTGGTACAACTTTCCTTGGGTCCCAACCCATAGCGAGACCCCCAGAGTTCACCATAACACCAACACATTGCCAATGGCTGAAGAACCATATATTAGGAGCATAAACAAACAAAGAATCCACAGAAAGCTTGGTTTCCTATTTTGTTTTGATTCTTACTTTTCTATGTGTTTGTTTATTTTCCTTTTTTTTCTTTCTTATTTTTCCTTGATTCAATTTATGTGCATTCATTGGGTGATTCCTTATGCATTATTCTTGAATCCATCCATATTCGTACGTTAATATAGTCATCATGGTTTTTATCATTGGTGCATAGTTTTCCATTGAGTATGGGATCATGTGTCAGTCCATATCCATAGTTTGGCAAATTTATCATGGTGTTCTATGATGCAAAATAACCTTGGGTTAAATGTCTACTTTGCCTTCTTCACACACTTCCCTAAGTCTTTAGACCTTCTTGGTAGCCTTTTTATAAGTTTTGGATTACGCAAAAAATTAAAATGATTTAATGGAATATAAATGTATTTCTAGATACCCTCTATTGAGATACACCTGTGGGTAAATTTTCTTGACCAAAATCGGAGTCTAGACCCCTTTTCTAACCCACTCTCTAATTAGGCCTACTTGAGCCTAAGCACAACATAGTCACTATTAGTCCATACCAAAATAAATGTACCATTTTAAAACCAAGTTATTAATTTAGATCACCTTTAATTTAGTTATATTACAAATATTTGGAAATTTTGGATAGTGGGAACTCTTGCTATGACCAAAACCCTAGTTTGGGGCTTTTTCTCCCCTGTCATGACCCAAGAGCACTATAAATTCATTTATGAATTTTTCAAAAGGTTTTATTGAAATTTAAAATCTCATACAAATATAAATTATCCCAAAAAAACTCCTCTAAGTTTTTTATTTCCCTATCCAATCCTCTATTATAGTTTTCTAACTTAAAATGTCTTTGACTGTGCAAAAAAAGTTTAATCTACAGGCATGTGTCATAGTTGGCAATAAAATACAAGATTATATGCAAATTAAAAGGTTAAAAAAATGTCAAAATATGTTCAAATTACTCACCAAAACCTTATTAATCTATTTCAAGATGATGTAACAATCCTTTCATTCATAAATCAAGTTACACAATCTGTCAACAATGGAACAAACACATAAAATAGGGTCTATAGGTGTTCAAACTCTAAATTATGGTTTTTATTCCCTATTACATAGAATTTGTCTCCTTAAAAACATGGATTCATATCCTCATACTCAAAAATTACATCTTTTATATGTTATGTAACTACTATAACCATTTCCAATGGTCACAAGGTGAGTTGAGAAGTATGACAACATATCAAAGTTTGATTTCTATACATATGAAGCCTTAATCCCTTGACATTGATTCAATGGGTCTCTAGGTATGTTTGAAACATGTTCACAACCTTAACCCAATCATTAAATTACCCCTGAAATTCCATGTACAAACCAATTATTCAAATATTTGAATGATAAGTTTTGGTAGGAAAACATGAAATTTGAAATTTAAACTACCTAGATGTAATTCTAAGATACCAAATTGAAAAATAAGGATGATTAATTAGTTTAAAATCCTTCCAAGACATCACCACACCAAAACTAATGCAAATAAAAAAAAATTGATGATAAAACTTGTCCTAAGAGTGATGCCCTTACATCATAATCCCAGGGAAAAATAAAAGAACTCAGGGACTATTGTCCATGAGTGCTTTTAGAGTACTCCCATGATTTTTTATATCATTTTAATTCATAAAAATGTCATATTATACTAATGGGTCTTTCCACTTGACCAAGTACTTGAAGTACTGCTTATCTCTAGTCCTTTTGATCACCTGCTTGTCTAGTATGCATTCCAACTCTTTTATCTTGGCCTTAGGTAACTATTTTACCCAATATGGGCCTACTGTAGGTATGTCCTTTGCTATTTTTCCTTATTATACCTATTATTCTTAAGGATATAGGTATGCAACCTTGAAGATAAGTGAGATACCTATTCCACTAAGCAACTCCAATTCATATGCATTATTTGCAAATAATATGAGAATCTTTCAAGGACCAATCTTTTTCAACTTTAGCTTGTTATATTCACCCCTTGTGTACCTCTCCTTCCTGAGATGAGCCAAAACTAAGTCTCCAATCTATAAACTCACCTACCTTATACTCACATCTACCTGTTTATTATATTTTTCAACACTAGACTCTAGGTGCTTCTTTACCTATTCTTGTACCTCCTTCATTGTCATTGTAAACTCCTCAACTCAACACTCCTATTATCCATATGACTAATGTTTTTGACCTCAAACACTCCTCTAGACTGCATACCATAGATTACTTTAAATGAGCTCATACTAATGCTCTTATTAGTAGAGTCATTATAGGTAAACTCTGATTGAAAAAACATAAGATCCCACTGCTTGGGGTGGTCCTTAGATAGGCACCTCAATAGGTTCCCTAAGCTTTTATTAATCATCTTAGTTTTCCCATTTGTATGAGCATGGTAAGCTGAACTAAAACTCAAAAAATTTCCTAGCTTCCTGCATAATGTTCTCTAAAAATGGCAAAGAAACTTAGTGTCTCTATCAGATATAATGTTCATGGGCAGTCCATGAAGCCTCACTACCTCCTTGAAAAATAAATTGAGCACATAGGTGGTATCATTAGTAGTTTTACATGGAATTAAATGTGAAATTTTAGAGAATCTATCCACAACTACATAAATTGAGTCAAAATCGCTCTATGTCCTAGGTAATCCCATCACAAAGTCCATACTTATGGATTCTTAAGGCCTATTTGGGATTGGTAGGGGTTGATACAAACATGAAAGTAATTTTTTTTTCAATTCAAAAATCTTGCACATTTCTACATCTTCCTTAATTTTGATTTCATTTTAGGCCAATAGTAGTGAGTAAATCGAACATCTCGTTAATCCCAAAGTGGCCTACCATGCTTCCACTATGATTCTCTTGGATCATATTTCCTCTTATAGAACTTCTTGGCATACGTAGTTGTATTCCTTTAAATAGCAGTCCATCTTGAAGAATAAAATCCAACCATGTCTCCTTATTGTGTTTGGGTTCTTGCAAGCATGGTATGCTTCCTTGAATTCTTCATCATCCTCATATATGTCTTTGAGTGACTCAATCCCAAAAATTTCTAACTAAATGACATGTACCAATGAGACCCTCCTACTCAATGTATCTAAAACCTTATTTCTTTGCCCTTGTTTATGCTTGATGGTGAAGGTGAAATTATACATGTACTCCACCCATTTCATGTGTCTTTAATTTAGTTTGGGATGATTAGATATGAACTGAAGTGCATGATTACACATGTACATAATTAACTCCTTTGACATGAGATAATTCCTCCACTTATTTAATGTTTGTACCATTGCATAGAAATCTAAGTCATAGGATGAGTACTTCTTCTTGGCATCATTCAACTTCTCACTAAAATAGGATATAGGTCTTCCCTCTTGGCTTAGTATATCCCCTATTTACACTCCAGTTGCATAACATTCTATTTGAAACACCTTATTAAAGTCTGGAAATGCTAGTATTTGCTTCTCTATGATTCTTTACTTCAATTATTGGAAGCTCTTCTCTACTTTCTCATTCCACACAAACTTTTTCTTGTCTCCCTTGATGGTATCTATGATAGGAGCACATATCCCACTAAAATTACTAATAAAATTTGTATAAAAACATGTAATTCCAAGAAAACCTCTCACCTCTCCTATTGTCCTAAATGTTGACCATTCCATGATTACGTTCACCTTGTTCTTATCCATGTTCAATATGCCTTATGATATGACAAAGCCAAGGTACAATTGATTTGAATTCATAAAATCACACTTCTTGAGTTTGATCAACAACCTTTTTTCTTACAACCTTCTCATAACTAACACCAAATGGTGAAGATGTTCCTCCTTGTTATGGTTGTATATTAGTATGTTATCCAAATACACCACTATAAATTTGCCTATGAAATCTTTTAGTAATTAATTCATTAATATCATAAAATTACTTGTTGCAATGGTCAAACCAAATGGCATGACCAACCACTCATATAAACCTTCATTTGTCTTGAAAGTAGTCTTGTACTCATCACCTTGCCTAATTCTAATTTGGTAATACCCACTCTTGAATCAATCTTGGAAAAATAGCTTTCTCCACTCAAGTAATCCATCAAATCATCCATCATAGGAAGTGGAAATCTATACCTTATTGTGATCTTGTTTATGTCCCTAAAATCAATACACATCCTCCACTCACCTTCCTTCTTTGGCACCAACATTGTAGGCACTACACAAGGACTCAAGCTTTCTTTGATTAGCCCTTTATCAAGAAAATATTGCACTTGCCTTTTGATCTCAATAATCTCTTGAGGGGTTATCTTATAGGCTACCTTGATAGGTATACTTGCTCCATGTATAAATTCTATATGATGTGTTATTGTCCTCATAAATGGTAGTGTGTTGGCCAGCTCATCAACAACCATCTCTATATATTCCTTCAACATATCTTGTATCTCTTGGGGAAGCTCATTGATCTTGGTGGCTATCATAATAGTCCTAGGCTTGACTAAAAATTCAAATTCTAAGTCTTCTTCATTCATAGCATTCAAAAATTCTTTTCCACTTACCAACATTATGTGTGAGGCAACCTATTGATCACTCTACTCATCCTTCATGCATAACAAGGTGTGACTGACTCGATATTTTGATTAAGGTGTATATTTTACCTCTTCCATCATGAATGATTTTTATATCATATTTACAAAGCCTCCCTAAATTCACATGGTAAACATCCATTAGGATGACATCATAAAGCACCTTATCCTTATACCTTCCAACTTGGAAATCTACCCAAGTTTGTTCACTTACCAAGACCTATTGACCTTTATTCAACCATGATATGTTTTACCTTTTGGGGTGAGGTAATTTATTCAATTCAAGTTTGTTAACCATTTCCAATGAAACTAGATTATCTATGCTTCCTAAATCTATGACCATTTTGTAATACTTACCTTGACATCTATAAGAAGTCTTGAAAAGAGTCTTCCTTTGTTTTAGATCCTTATCCTTGGGTGGCTTGATCAACACCCTCCTCATGAGAAATGATTCTTTAACTTTAGGGTCTTCCATACATTATGGAGAGAAAACACTCTCTTCCTCAACTCCTTATGCAATCTAGTTTTTCCCTTAAGTTTTTGGGCTCAATATTGGCTGGCCCTCTAGGTACTCCCATAATTTATGACCATGAAATTTATTACACTTAAAAAATATTCCTATAAATCCACCTATTCCTCTTCCCTTGATGCATAACCACCTTTGTTATAGGGTCTTTTACCTCTAAAACTACCTCTTGAGCTAGAGGGCTGCTATTATGATTTACTAGACTTTCCTTGATTTATCCTTTGTGAGTATCCTTTACCCCCTTATTTTCTTGTACCTATAAAAATTCTTCCCCTTCCTCTATTTTTCTATTTTTTCTTTCTATTTATTTTATATTCAACCTTCAATGTCAACTAGTAGCATTCTTTAAGAATTTTAGGATTGGCTAAACTCAACTCATCCTATAGGTTGTATCTCAAGACATTGATATACCTTACCACCATGTGATTATTATCCTCCATATGACCTAATATTATTCTCAATTTATAGAACTCTTTAGTGTACTCTCACCCCCATCTCTTTCTACTTCAAAATTTGGAGCCTCCTGTACAAGTTAGTGATGTAATCACTAGGCAAAAAATTAATCTTTAAATTTTTCACCATCCTATTCCCAAACTTGATCTTGTCCTTCCATTTTTTCCTTATCTCATCTTGGACATAATCCCACCATAGGTATGCATGGCTCTTAAACTTAGTTCTAGCAAACTTCACTTGTTTATCTTCTAGAATCTCTTCAAAATCAAAGTATTTATCTAACTTCCCTATCTAGTCAAGGAGTTATTCCACATTGAGACTACCTGTATATATTATAATATCCAATTTTGGCTTATAACTCTACTTTTTCACCTACTTCATCAATCTCTCAAACTTTTTCTTCTCAATCTCTCCTTCATATTCCAATTCTGGTGCCTAGGGTTCATCTTCCTCTTAGTCACTCGAATCACCTGTGACCACTCATCTTCTTTGGTTAGACTCCACTAATATAATCCTAGAATAAAAATTTACCCTAAGGTTCCTCAACTCTTGTAAGATAACATCTCCTATCTACAAGGTTGTTTCCCTCTCACCTACTGCATTCCTTCTTGGTGGCATCTTGACCCTTACTCAAGCAATTTATCAAACAAGTACCTGCTTCTCTCTTCCAAAGAATATCCTCTCTCCCACTTTATTCTAGGTGTCATTTCTTGGATTTGATACCAAAATTATGTAGATCAACCTTGGGTTAAGTGTTAACTCTACCTTCTTCACACACTTCCCTAAGTCTTTAGACCTTCTTAGTAGTTTTTTTATTTTTTTTGGATTTTATATAAAAATTACATTGATTTAAGGGAATATAAATATATTTCTAGATACCCTATATTTAGATACACCTATGTATAAATTTACATGACCAAAATCTAAGTCTAGACCCCTTTTCTAACCCTAAGGTTCTCTAATTAGACCTATTTAAGCCTATACACAACATAGTCACTATTAGTCCATACCAAAAGGGTCGTACTAGTATAAAACTAGGTTAATCATTTAGAGAACCTTGAATTTAATAAAATTAAAAAATTAGGTAATTTTGGATTGTGGGAAATCTTGTTTGACTAAAACCCTAGTTTAATGTTTTCTCTCCCCTATCATGACCCAAACATGCAATAAAATCATTTTTGAATGTTTTAAAAGGTTTTAATGAACTATAAAATCTCCTAAAACTCTATATTACCCAAAAAAACTCCTATAAGTGTTGTATTTCCCTCTCTAATCCTCCATTACAATTTTCTAACTTGAAATGTTTTTGACTGTGTAAGAAATGTTTAATCTTTAGGTTTGTGTCACATTCAACAAGCAAGTAAAAGATTATATACAAATTAGAAGGTTTAAACAATGTTAAAATATGTTCAAATAACTCACCAAAACCTTATGAATAAATTTCATGATTATCTAACAATCCTTTAATTCATAAAACAAATACAAAGTCTACCAACAATGGAACAAACACATAAAATAGGGTCTGTAGGTGTTCAATATTTAAAAAAACGTTTATATTCCTTATTCCTTCAAATTTTTCTCCTTAAAAAAAAGAAACAACATCTTCCTACTTTAAAATTACATCTTTTATATGGCGTGTAACTATTTAACCACCTTGAGGGACCTTTCCAACGGTCACAAGGTGAGTTTAGAAGTATGACAATAGACCAAAGTTTGATAACCACGCATATGAATCCTTAGTCCCTTAACATGGATTCAAGGGGAATCTAGAGATGTTTAAATCATTTTCACAACCTTAACCCAATCATTCACTTGCCCTTGTAAGTCCTTCTACAAGCCAATTATTCAATTTTTTGAATGGCAAGTTTTGGTGGGAAAACATGAAATTTGAAATTCAAACTACCTACATGCAATTCTAAGCAAAAAAATTAAAAAATAAGGATGATTGAGGCATTTAAAATCCTTAAAATAAATCACCAAATGAAAAATAGTTCAAACAAACTAGAATTGATAACAAAACTCATCCCAAGAGTGATGCCCCTGCATCCTTCTATCATGATGCCTACCATCATGTGCTACAACAAAAATTAGATCCAGGAGTCTACATGGAAATGAAACAATGATATATATTATTGGAACTAGAAACATTCCAACTTTAATCCAAATCATATCCCAAATAGAGTAATTTAACAATGAAATAATTTCCTCCCTTGCTAGTTCAAATGTACATCTCCCTATTAGTAGGTTGCCCAAATTCATCTTTCTCTTTTGTACTAATTTGCCATCATCTTCCATATCATGTTTACCACTATAGAGGTATAATTATTATAACCACCTTTGGTAAAATCATTATATACTATCCCACTTGCATTACCAATTATTCTAACCACCTTTGGGCAAATCATTATGTTTCCATCCATTTTTAGTTTAATGATTCTAATCGTTTTTGGGAAAATCATCATTTTTTTTGCCTAACTGGGACACATTGTCATTATGATAATTCTTATAACCACATTTTGGAAAACCATTATCTCTATATACCTAATTGGAAATCTTTTTATCTTGTTAATGATTCTAACTGCCTATAGGTAAATCATTGTTTTCCTTTTCATGATTATAATAACTATAGACACTAGAAAACTACACACTTGTATTTTTTGATGACTAAATACCTCGAGACCCTATAAAACTTTTTAATCCTTAACAAACCCATCTTAACCTAAGAAAATCACTATTCTTCTTGTCACATAATATTATTAAAAATCACTATTAAAAAGTACTATTCACCATCACTATTGATTGTGGGGACCACTATCGCTTTCATGATGACATGGCATGTGACATGGAAAATGACATATCAAGTGACATGGAAAGTGACATGTAATGTGACATGGAAAAGTGACATGGCATGTGACATGGCAAATGGCATGGCATGTGACATTACAAGTGACATGGCTTGATGTGGGACATCATACCCCACTTGTGACCCTTTCTCAAAGTGCTTAATGACCTCATTTAAGAATCACAAGGGCTCACCCTTGAAATATGGAAAATTTCCCCTTAAGTGGCCATCATTCAGCATATATTTTACCTTCACACATGAAAATAGCCTTCAAAATGAGATACCTACCTCTTTAAAGACAAAAGGCACCCATTTTTTACTTCTTAACCCAAATGGTAGACTTTACAACTCACATGTGAATCTCTACCAACCTCATCTTGATTCATCCATGCACCACATGGAAAATGGTGCCACATTTGGTGTGTCACCTCTTAAGTGCTTGAATGAAGACAAATAAGGGTGGTAAAAAGTCTTCAATTTCATTCAAAATCATGTGCATGATTTTCATTAAAACTTGGATTCATGTGCAAAGTAGGATACTCAACAACCCACATGGGAATCCTCACCCAAATCACCTTGACTAAATCATGCACCATACGTAAAATGGCACCACACTTCCACTATTCTCTCTCTTGACATGATTCTTCACAAAAATGCTATAAATACCCCCCCCCCTCTCCTTCACCCAAGGTGAAGTTCAAAAACATTTTTTTATAGGTTTTTGAAGGAGGTCATCATTTTACAAGTCATCATCATCTTGGAGGAGAAAATATCAAAGCAACAAAGCTCTACCAAAATTGCCTCAAGCTCCATCAACAAAATCTTCATCAACCATATTCATCAAGCATCAAGTGTTTTATTTCTTGTAGGTCATCCTAAAAATACAAATAAGATCTCTCCAAAATCACTTAGATCCAATGTTCACACTTTAACAGGTATTCTTCCACACCCTTCATAACTAGTTTCTTCTTTTCACACTTAGGAAAAAGCAAAAATTAGATAGAAACATTTTGGCATGCCCGGTGGGACCCTTGAGTTTTCTTGGATTAATTATTTGTTTTAGGATATTTATTTTAATTAGTAAAATTTAATTGAGATTTAATTTCATTTCTAAAAATTAATCATTCATCTCTTTCAAAACATAAGTTTTAGCTTCTTTTATTTAGAAAATTAGGAAAAAATTAAAAAAGTAGAAATTTTCATTTTTTTTTCTTGCATTTCTAAAAATAAAAAGAGCATTCATCTTATGATTAGGATTTAATTTCATGATAAATTTAGGTGAATTTTATTTGTTCTTGATTTCATAAAAATAAATTTAAAAAATATCCTTTTGATTAAAATTAGCTGCATACATTGTTTGATTGTTTGCTTAATTATTTCACCTAGATTAATTAAAGGCAAGTCAAATTAATTATAGTTCACAAATGTTACAAAACCAAACCACTTGCACCCAAAAAAAAATAAAACTCACTTGATACAAGGACCAAATAGGATTTCATCACCTATTGGATCACCTTACCCTTTCCTGGTTATCGTACTTATATTTAATCACCAAAGGGATAACCAACTCAGCTCTCAAGTTGAGTATAAACTCTAGTAGTTGGTATATATTGGCTAAACACCCACACTAGCTATAGGATAATGAATTTAGGGTAGAAATCCCCAATAATTTCAATCCATGTAATTGAACCAATATATACTTCTTCTTTAGTGCCTACACACAACTTGAAACCAAACATAGACTACCTTGTTTAGGACCTATTCTACAAACCAGATTTCTTCTTCACACTTTCTAAGGTATAATCCAAAAGAGGGATAATTAAAACTCTAAGATTTATCATATCTTAGTTTATTATTTTATTTCCTTGAATATTTTCTTTTTCTTACTTCTTATTTGAGGTGTGAGCTTTGTTTCTCTCCATTCTTCACATAGTCTTTATCAGACTATAAGTTGAAGAATCAAACCAACCAAGAACCTATTTTCTAATACCTCATCTCCACTATCTTATTTAATGGATAGATTTCCTATTTTATCTCCTAGATATTCTAACTTTTCTATGATCTTGTATAACAATCCTTTCACCTTAAAGTGATACCTTGCATCTCAAGCGACTTATGCTCCCTTCCTTACCAAAAATCAACCCAACCTTATCTACAACCAACCCAATCTTGTCTATAAATAACCCAAACTTTTCTATAACCAACCCAAACCTATCTACAATCAACCTAACCTCACCTATACCTCATAAAACTCCAACTTTAACTAATCCACAAACTATCAACCTTCACCCAAACTACCACCTGAGTTTGTTGCAATGATAATAGATCAGATAGCTAGATTAGAGTCAAAACTTAGGCCATCTATTTTTGGTATCCATTATCAATAAAACCTCACTTAAAACCAACTAATGGTCTATCATCATCCATTTAATTATTATCATTCCCAACCAACAACCTATCAACATCTATCATCTCAATCACCCCAACCTTGTCAAAGCTTAGGCCATTTCCCCCAACCATCATATCAACCTCAACCCACCTTTTTAACCTAATCAATTTCATCACCCTTAATTGATCAATCAACCTATCAACCCAACCAAATTTTTAACCTATCAAACCAACCAACCTCTTCAACCCAACCAAATAACTTAAAAATAGTTTCAAACCCTAATGTGATAACTGAGACATTGGTACACCCTCTTCTGGCCCTTAGTAAACCTACAACTAAAGAAACTATAATAGCACTAACCTTAACCAATCCATTTTTTGACCAAGTATAACCTTTACAAATTGCCTTGTAAAGCATAATTAAGGAAACCAAACAATCTTTTCCACCTCCCCTTTTAGTGAATCAAAGCCAACTAGAATCATCTGACACTTTTGAGGTGCAAACAATCAATGTTTTTATTGTTAAACCTATTACTAATACTTCCACCCCACTCATTGAAGTGGGGGAATCACTTCCCATTCCTTTGAATGACCAAAAAAATGAAGCAACCACTCCCTTCCTTTCACTAGACACTATTACACCTTCCTCCCCCACTACAGACTCACCTGATTTTCCTTTGGAAATCATTCCTTTAGAAGAGGTCACCTTATCCACTCCATCTATTAAAGAAAAATCTTCTCTCAATTTTGAACCATTCACCAAAAATGTAGATGGGTAAACCATTCCATCTTCTCCACCCAATGGTTTAAGATTTGAAATAAATGATCAAGGAACCATACCTATCTACAAGCCCTTTTCTAGGATAGTACAAAGCTTAGAGTTCAATTCTCAACCCAATCTCGATAGAGCCACTTTCTAGAATCATTTTGGCCTCCCCTATCAAAACAACCAAGAACCCTTAGCTTCACTTGAATCCACCCTCAAACCTATCTCTACCTCAACCCCATCCTCAAATAATCTATCCTTCGAAACCACAAGGAAACCATCCAACCCACTTCCATCTAAAATTTATAAATACCCTTACACCTCTTTGACCAAACCCATCAAGAATCTAGGAATACTTCTTATTCCTAGCATAGCTCACTGATCTTTGAAATTGGACCTAACTCCATCAAGTCCATCAAAGAAAACTTTGACTAAACCTATTAAAAGGGTGGAATCTACCAAACCATCTCAAAATAGACCCATGGCCCCCCCTTCTCTTAAATTTTCTAATTATAAACCAACTAAGCAACCCCAACCTAACCAATCTACTAAAACCATTCCACAACTAACTTCTAGGGTAAAGCCTACTCCTAAGAAGTCTCCCACTCCAAATCCAAAAAACACATCACCTCCAATGCCTTTAATTGAATCTTATTCAACCATTTTACAAAGGTTATTAAAAACCTCCTCCTTAACCTTACCACCTCTCAGATGTTTCCAACTTATCAAAAAATTTGACCCTTCATGTCCTCAACCAAAATGGTTTCAAGCTAGCTTAGTTTGTGTATGCCATAGGACACCTGGCCATGACACAAAGCATTGAAAATATCTCCAAGAACTCATCCATAACTTATATGAGGATAATATGTTATCAGATGAACCTCCCTTAACCAAGCCAACCCACCTAACTGATAAACCAAAACTACCCCACCACCCATAAATTTTGCATTAAAAACTAATTTTAAGAAGGTTCCCAAAACTAAAAACCTATCACCTCTAACACCTTTGCATGAATCCTATTCAACCATTTTACAAAGGTTATTGCAAACCTCTTCCTTAACCTTACCACCTATTAAACCTTTTGACCCTATAAATTTTTTTGACTCTTTATGCCCAAAACTATCTTGGTATAATGACCACCATGTGTGCTCTTACCATAGGATACTTGGCCATGATATAGAACACTGCAAGGCTCTTAAAACCATTATCCACCAGATTTATGACAAGGATAACATGTTATCAAATGAACCTTATTTGAGCCCATTACCATCCCAACCATCAACCAAACTTACCCAACACTTGCCTACTCCCTCATTCTCACCTAAGAGTAAGGATAAATCAAAGCAACAAGCTAAACCAACACTTCCTTTTATCTAATTTATCTGTAAGGTTACCCACTCTCAGGTCTAATAAAAGGATAAGGGAAAGGCTAAAATGTCCATTCCACAGAGATACCCTTAAAACCCTCAACATTATAACCAAACCCAACCATAAATACCTTCACTTTGGATATTTTTACCACCCATACATAGAGTAAATTGGGGGAACTTTCCTTCCATAAAGCTTTAACCATTTATTAACTTCAACCATACCTTAACCATTAACTGAATTAACCCTTGGCTTTTTTGCCTTAACCTATCAACCAAACCTATCGATTTGTTAAGCATGAGATATACTGAGAGGGGGGTGAATCAGTATATGATATATCTTATAAAACTTTCCCTTAATCAAATATTCAAGATATGCAATAAAACTCAAATAATAAACATCACACAAGAAAGAGAGAGACACCAGATATAACATGGAAACCCAATGTGGGAAAAACCATAGAGAACAATCTCAAGTATATGAATGAGCACAAACCCAAATAATATTCACAAGCCAAACTTGTAGGATCACCATATCCCTATGTTGAGTACCACCCTAGCTATAATTCATGAGCACCAACCCATAAGATCATCATACCCCTTTGTTGAGCACCAACCCAGCTATCATTCGTGAGCACCAACGCACATGAGCACCAACCACTTTGTGTATACCACACACCTATCTCTCAATGTTGTTATATCAACAAATGATAGTTCAATACAACATCTCTTTCCTCTCTACCACCTTTGCTCTTCTAAGCTAGATATAACAAATACAAATCATATTCAACTCTCATAATTGCTCTTCTAAGCTAGATAATACAATATCAAATCAATCTCACACTTCCACATTACAAATGGCTACTCAAGCCTTTATTTATAGCTTTTCAAATGACCTTTGGCCTTCCCCCTTTGTGACCCTTCAATCCTCATGGAAAATGGCACCAATCTTGGATGACCTTACTGTTAGGTTATGGAGCTAAAAGCTTCACCAAGATGCAAATAGGAGGAGTTATGGAGGTTACAAAGGTTGCAGAGAGTTACAGAATGAGTTGCAAGGCAACCGATGTTAGTCTGATCAACTGACGTTAGTTAGATAGCAGTGAAGAAGCAACCGACATCGGTTACCAGTCGGCCGACATCGGTCAGGGAGGTGCCGACGTCGACAGCCTGTGCGTGAACATGCAGTTTGCATGTTGATTTTGGAGAGTCTATTTTTGAACTATTAGTTTGCATGTTAAAGGCTAGTTATAGTCCTGAGTTGTGCATCTAATTATTTTAAATAAGATATTCTAATTATTGTATACATGAGATCTATATAATAGACTCATGGGCTGTATTGTAAACTAGAGTGCTAGAGAGTAAGAGAGCAAATAAGCTCTTTCAGAGAGAGGAGAGCAATGGTGTGTTCCTCCTAGTGCCATAATACCAAGTGTGGGTGCTGGTTTGGAGAATCAGAAGGGTTATTCATGTTTGTATGATCTTGGTTATCAGGTGTGCATGGCTTCTTTTGGAGATCTACAATGGTGAGTAACGTCTAGTGATTTACAGGTAGCAGCAGAGAGCAGGAGATCTACTTGGAGTACGGTTGTGTACTTGGTGCACTGGTAACGTGTTACTGACTGGTGGAGGTGAACATCAATTCTATATTTGAGTTGATTATTGTGACTGTGAGAGAGAGGGAAGAAGGTCTTGAGGTGTGGCAAGCCTTTGAGGTGGAAGAAGAAGTGGCATCTTCTTTATTGTATATTCGTCTGAGTGATTATTAATACAATTGTGTATTGTCTCTCATATTCGTGTGTTGTTTCATATTTCTAATTACTTATCATTTTAGTTAAATTCTATGTTTAGTTGCTAATACAAGAGGTAATCATATATGCTCTTATTGGTGGAGCAAGATCCTGACAAGTGGTATCAAAGCTTTTGGTTGGGTTACTAATAGGTGGTTTCAGATCTGCTTAGTGTTTGTTGATTATAGGTCACTCACAGGTGTTTCAGATTGAGTGGGAGTATAGCAATGGCAGAAGAAAGTAAGCTACAAATGGAGAAACTGAATAGCACGAATGGTCTGATTGATGGGAAGAAAGAGTAGGTAAAGGAAGATTGTTGGTCGGTAGAAGATCAGCGTGTAGAAGCAGATGTTACAGGTGATGTTGCACAGGTTTCTCTAGATAAAGTAGAATCTTTGTTTACAGATTCTTTTGCCTCTTTCCATGCATCTCAAAATAGAGCATCTTTTCATGGGTATGTCTTTGGAGACTTTGGAGAGATTTATTTAGGGGTTGGTGAGCCTTATCAAATCATTGACGAAGGGGAAGTGAAGCTGAAATTGTAGACGGATAACACACAAGTGTTGAAGGAGGTCATGGAGGTACTAGTCTTAGAGATGAGTCTAATTTCTTTAAGAAAGTTGGGTGATGGGAGATGCATAGTAACTCTCATAGTGGATACACTTGAATTAGATGGTGGTAAGAAAGTAGGTATCCTTTATCTATCTTTATATTACTGATTCACCTTCTATTGCAGAGATATGGCTTTGTAGGCTTGGTCACATATATAGGAGGGGAATGCAAGTTCTTAAGCAAAGGTCAGATGTCTTTGACAAACTTAAGA
Organism: Torreya grandis; assembly: GCA_037957365.1. Classification (NCBI taxonomy): domain Eukaryota; kingdom Viridiplantae; phylum Streptophyta; class Pinopsida; order Cupressales; family Taxaceae; genus Torreya; species Torreya grandis. The sequence continues at coordinate 2,534,843 of JARHVA010000891.1, read as the reverse complement.
ACTGGAAAGCCTTGGTGTTCATGGAGGAGATGGCAGACAAAGATCAGCTGAGGGGACTGAATTATTTTGAGCAGGGTTGTGTTGATTTGAACAGGGTTTTGATCCATAGAGAGCTCACGGGTAAAAATTTATCACTCACAGGTGAACACAGGTACTGACATCGGTCAGACAGTAATCAACGTCGGCAATAGGAAGACTAATGTCAGTTAGTAGGAATCGATGTCGATAGGATGGATACCGGCATCACCCAAGGAAATGACGTTGGCAGTCAGGGTCAGTGCAGGGAACCGACATCGATCAGTTGCAGATTGGGAGATGGCCGAGATCAGTCACTAAAACGGATGGTGGGTGGATAGTAAGCTATCAATAAGTCTCAAATGCCCATATGGAGGTCAAAAAGGGTAAGTGAATCTCATATTCATTGTTCACCTTCTTTATATTGCTTATTGATGGTCAAGAACCAGGAAGACGTGAAGAGGCAATGCAGGTAGAATCTAGAAATAGTGGGAGCTTGGCATGGATGAGGAATGTGAGTCCTTAGAGAAGAACCAAATAGGTATTTGTTGGTGGAGTTGTCAGCTGGAAGAAAGCACTGGATGAGGGATGGATTCCCAAGTTAAAGAAGAGAGTGGATGGATACATGAGATGAAAGGCCAAGGTATATGGTCTTGAGGTAGCTGCAGGATAGTGGTACAGGTTTGACAGGTGGATGACAAAGCATGGCTTTAGTCAATGTCAATGTAACTATTGTGGTTTTCTTTACCAAGTGGATAATGATTGCAACATTATTCAGTTACTATATGTGGGTGATTTTCTAGCAAGTTTGTACATACAGGGATTTGCAGAGCTAAGGGTAAGGTTAGTTTAGAGGTATGTCATAGAGAATTTGGAGCAGCAAAATTCTTTGGCATAAGAGACATGGAGATTTTGTCTCCAGTGGGAGCTGATGTGAAGATGGTGTTGGTGGGATTTGATATGCAGGATGTAGAATTGGAAAGCACACTAAGGGCTGGACAGTTCAAGCTTAGCTTAGAACAGTGTTCAAAATCACATGAGGTCTAGTGTAGACCTGAGTTTTCCCAAGCAGTGGGAGTTGTCAGAAAGTATGGAGCTAATTCAGGGAAGGAGTACTAGAGGGAAGTTTAGTGGATTCTCAGGTATCTGAGAGGGACTAGCAGCAGGTTAACATGTTATGCAGGGTCAAGGTCTTCACTACATGGAGTTGTAGGTTCGGATGTGTCAAGTTACTTGGATGACAGGAAAGGCATCACAGGGTATGTGGTGGTTGGTCTTCAGGATTGATCTTGAAGAGGGATACAAGCCAGGGAATAATTTAGATGGTGTACAGGTACAGGTATAGGTGTAGTTGTTTATCTCCAAGTGGGAGATTTTTAGGTTGTGGAGCTAAAATCTTCACCAGGATGCAAACAAGAGGAACTACGGATGTTACAGAGGTTGCAGAGAGTTATAGAATGAGTTGCAGGGCAACCGATGTTAGTCTGATCAATTGACGTCAGTCAAATAGAAATGAAGAAGTAACCGATGTCGGTTACCAGTTGGCCGACATCAGTTAGGGAGGTGCCGACATTGGCAGCCTGTGTGTGAACATGTAGTTTGCATGTTGATTCCAGAGAGTCTATTTTTGGACTGTTAGTTTGCATGTTAAAGGCTAGTTATAGTCCTGAGTTGCGTGTCTAATTATTGTAATTAAGATAGTCTAATTATTGTATACATGATATCTATATAATAGACTCATGGGCTGTATTGTAAACTAGAGTGCTAGAGAGTACAAGAGCAAATAAGCTCCTTCAGAGAGAGGAGAGCAATGGTGTGTTCCTCTTAGTGCCACAGTACCAAGTGTGGGTGCTGGTTTGGAGAATCAAAAGGGTTCTTCGTGTTTGTATGATCTTGGTCAGCAGGTGTGCATGGCTTCTTTTGGAGATCTACAATGGTAAGTAAGGTCTGGTGATTTCCAGGTAGCAGCAGAGAGTAGGAGACCTACTTGGAGTATGGTTGTGTACTTGGTGCACTGGTAGCGTGTTATTGACTGGTGGAGGTGAACATCAATTCTATATTTGAGTTGATTGTTGTGACTGTGAGAAAGAAGGAAGAAGGTCTTGAGGTGTGGCGAGCCTTTGAGGTGGAAGAAGAAGTGTCATCTTCTTTATTATATTTTCTTCTGAGTGATTATTAATACAATTGTGTATTGTCTCTCATATTCCTGTGTTATTTCATATTTCTAGTTACTTATCATTCTGGTTAAATTCTGTGTTTAGTTTCTAATACAAGAGGTAATCATATATGCTCTTATTGGTGGACCAAGATCCTGACACTTACTTATTCAAGCCTTTGAAAAGTCATGTGGTGACCCTTCATGATCAAAAATGTCCTTCCCACTTTTGTCCTTATCTTTGGTGACTTTTCGTATTCCTCAAAGTGTCCCTTCATGATAAATTGTGCCCTTACTCTTTTGTCTTCACTTGGTGACTCTTGGTATTCCCCAAGATGACTCTTCATGGAAAAATGCATCCCATCCTTCTTTTATCTTTACCTCGTGGCTCTTTGACTTCTCCATGGGCCCTTATTTTGTCTCATATGCAACCAAAAATATATTCATTAATATTAAATAAATATTAACTCACATTAGCCAAGATAAATAATATTAAATGCAATGGGGCCTTTATCACAAATAATACTAAACCTTTGACATCAATGACAATATTTTCAATAATCTCTCCCTTTGTCATTGATGGCAAGCTCAATCTTGAAACTGCCACATCCTGTCACCTGCACATACTATCATTTGAAAAACATACAATAACTCCCTCTTACTGTAGCAACCTGTACTTGTTCCTTGTACCTATTTTTTGCACCTATACCTATACATATACCTATTATTCTCCCCCTTTGACATCAATGGCAAAGGGCCTACTTGGAGCTAACACTTAGCTCCCCCTCAACTGATGCTAAACGTCAATGGCAAGAAGTAAAGGAAGTTAATCCCAACTTCTCTCATAGATACTCAAATGTGTATTTTGGTAGGCCTTTGTAAAAATATCTGCAATCTGCTCTATATTACTAATATATTCCAACTTAACCTATTGATCTGCAACCTTCTCTCTCAAGAAGTGATATCTAATGGGAATATGTTTTGTTCTTGAATGCATTACTAGATTTTTTTAAATATTTATAGCAGTTGTGTTATAACAAAAAATGGAAATAGGTTCATCATACTTTACCTTGATATCTTCCAAATTTTGCTTCATCCAAATCACTTGAGTACAACACAATACTACTATAATATATTCTACTTCAGCTATAGAAAGTAATACTGAGTTTTGCTTCTTGCTTAGCCATGATACTAAGCTATCACCAAGGAAGAAAGCTCCTCCACTTGTACTCTTTCTATCATCTAAGCACCTTGCTCAATCTGAATCTGTATAAGCAACTAAAGTGAAATCTTTACCTATGGGATACCATAATCCATAATCTAATGTCCCTTTGATATATATAAATATTCTTTTCACCAACTAAACATGATTATCTCTTGGAGATGACTGATATCTTGCAACCATACCTACTGCATGCATGATGTCTATTCTCGAGCTGTCAAATATAAAAGACTACCAATCATAGATCTATACAAAGATTGATTTGTAACAGGTGAATCTTCACCCTTGCTCACCTTATTTTCTGTACACATAGGTGTGCCAACTGGTACACAATCCTCAAAACCAAATTTCTTCAACATTTCCTTGGCATATTTACTTTGAGATATAAAAATTCCTTTATTTGATTGAAATATTTGTAATCCTAAGAAAAATGACAATTCTCCAAGCATAGACATCTCAAATTCTTTTCGCATTCTATCAAAAAATTCTTTTGTCATCTTTTCAATATTTCCTCCAAAAATGATATCATCAACATAAACCACAATAATCAATTGATGCTTACCTTATGTGTTGATGTAAAGATTACTATCATCAAATCCTATCTTGAATCCTTGATCTTGCAGGTACTTATCAAGTTTTGCATACCAAGCTCTGGGATCTTGTTTTAATCCATATAATGCTTTCTTCAACCTGCATACATGATTACAAATATTTAAGAGAATAAACCCCTCAGGCTACTCAATGTAGACCTCTTCTTCAAAATTCTCATTCAGGAAGGTAGATTTGACATCCATCTGAAATAATTTGAAATTTTTAAATACCGCATATGCAATAAACATTCTAATAGCCTCTAACCTTGCTACTGGTGCAAAAGTTTCTTCAAAATCTATTCCCTTAATCTGAGAATATCCTTTACATACTAATCTTGCTTTATTTTTGGTTACTTCTCCATTTTCATTCAACTTATTTCTATAAACCCATTTTGTTCCTATCACATTGTTATATTTTGGTCTAGGCACTAATTCCAAAGTATCATTCTTTTCTATCTGATCTAATTCTTCATCCATAGCCTTAACCCAATGCTCATCATGTCTGGCTTCTAAAACATTTCTAGGCTGAATTTTAGATAACAAAGAGAAATTAACTTGTTTAGATTCACTTACCATCATTCTTCTAGTGCGAATTCCTTATTTTATATCCCTAATGATGTCACTTTCATTATGATTTTTCTAATCATATTTGGATGGAGTCTTGGTGCTCTTTTTCTCCTTTTCCTCATCTTGATTTGATTCTTCAAAGCCTTCCTCTTCAATGATTTCAGGAATGTCTACTGGATCACTTATCTTTTGTGTTCCATCTTCTTCTATCCTGACACTTACACTTTCAATAATTTTCTTGGTTCTTTTGTTATAACATTTATAAGCTTTAATTTTGCAAGAATAACAAAGAAATATACCTTCATCTGCTCTAGATTCAAACTTACCAAGTTTTTCATTGGTTCTCTTTATGAAGCATTTGCTACCAAAAACTCTAAAATAATCAACTATTGCTAGTTTGTCTTTCCATATCTCATAAGGATTTTTGTCACTATTGACTCTTAATAAAGCTCTATTCTGAATATGCACTACTATACCAACTACCTCTCTCCAATATTTATTTGCTATCTTGGATTCATTTAGCATTGTCCTCACCATCTCTTGAACTTTTCTATGTTTCTGTTCAACTACTCCATTTTGTTGTGGAGTTCTGGCTGTTGAATATTGTCTCTTTATTCCATGATCTTCACAAAACTCAATAAATTGATCTAGCATGAATTCTCCTCCTTGATCTAATCTTAGACACTTAATCTTCAAATTAGTTTCATTCTCAACTAATGCTTTGAATGCTTTGAACTGTCTAAAAGCTTCTAATTTTTTCTTTAAAAACATTATCCAAGTCATACGTGAAAAATCATCAATAAGCAACATGAAATATTTATCACCTTGAGTACTTTGAGTCCTCATAGGTCCACATAGATCAGTGTGAACAAGCTCTAGCATCTGAGTGGTCGAGTACTCTTTTGTTTTGAACTACCTTCTAGCCTACTTCCCATGCTGACAAGGTCCACAAAGGGTGTTAGATGGCTTTGTGATTGTTGGAAGATTCCTGACTGCTTGCTTTTTTCAAATTTTGACAAGATTGTCAAAATTTATGTGCCCCATTCTCTTGTGCCATAGCCAACTTTCTTCAATCTTACTCAAACAACATTTTTGACCTTTGATGTCTGATAGCATATATAAGTTACTACCTGTTCTCTAAGCATCTGCAATCAATACATCTGAATCTTTTCTTCTAATTTCACAACCTTTGGCATAAAACTTTAGTGTGTGTCTCTGATCACACATTTGACTTACGCTCAAAATATTATGCTTAAGACCTTCTACATATAAAACATTTTCAGTTTTAGTTCTACCATTATCTAAACTTAGTGTACCTTTTTTGGCAATTCTGGTAGTAGTGTTGTCCCCAAATTTCATTATGCCACCATTGATCTTATTCAGGGTTATGAACTTGCTCTTGTCTCCTATCATGTGCCTTGAACATCCGCTATCAATAAACCATGTCTTTTCTTCATTTCTTTCATGCAAAGCTATCTAGACCAACATAGAACCTTCAGATTGTTTCTTCTACCATGTCTAAACATTTTTCTTGATGAATGGAGCCCTGAAACTGTAGTCCTTCTTGACTGACTCAAACACGCTTCTACAATACCGAGCTATGTGTCTGAAGTTTTTACACTTGTAATAAATTATGGCCTCTTCATCAAAGTTTAATAGAGGAGAAAAAGAGTTATAGCTTCTGCTTGACTCTATATGACCTTCCTTTTCCTTATTTTTGAGATTGTTAGCTCTTTTTCTACATTCTAATTTCTTATGACCATATCCATTACAATAAAAATAGTAACCATAAAAATAGGACCTATTTGTGAATCTTTGACCTAATTTCCTTTTATAGCTTTGTTCCTTCCAGCCTTCTTTGTCCTCTGTATTATTTTTTCCTTCCCTTCTTGTTTCTTTATTTGTAAGAGATTTAACATAGCTCTTCTTCTTTTCAAAACCGATACCTAACTTATCTGATATTGCCTTTGGCTTTCTAATATCTTATTCAGCATATTAGTGCTATTCTCAAATTTTGAATCATTGACTATTTTATTATTGATTGCTTTCTCAATCTCTTATTCTAAAGAGGCAATTTCAGTAACATACTTTTCATATTCTTTTCTTGATATTTCCAACTGTGCCATCAGATCTTCAATTATCTCTTTTGACTCCTCATTTTTCTCAATTTGATGCTTTAATCTTCAATTTTTCTTTTCAAAAAATTTCAACTCTTATAAGGCACACATGAGTTCTCCTTCCATATTCACTTCGGCTTCATCCTCTTCTTCTTCTTGATCAACTATTCTTTTGCTTGTAGAGGCACCTTTATGTATGGCCATCTTGTGCTTTCCTGATCTACCTTCAAGCTGTAAAACTTTTCAAAAAGGAACCTGCTCTGATACCAATTGTTAAGAATGGGATATACTAAGAGGGGGGTGAATCCGTATATCATATATCTTATAAAACTTTCCCTTAATCAAACATTCAAGATATGCAATAAAACTCAAATAATAAACATCACACAAGAAAGAGAGAGACACCAGATATAATGTGGAAACCCAATGTGGGAAAACCCATAGAGAACAATCTCAAGTATATGAATGAGCACAAACCTAAACAATATTCACAAGCTAAACTAGTAGGAGCACCATACCCCTTTGCTGAGCACCACCCCAGCTATAATTCGTGAGCACCAACCCACGGGAGCTCATACCCCTTTGCCGAGCACCAACCCAGCTATCATTCATGAGCACCAACCCACATGAGCACCAACCACTTTGTGTATACCACACACCTATCTCTCAATGTTTCTATATCAACAAATGATATTTCAATACAACATCTCTTTCCTCTCTACCACATTTGCTCTTCTAAGCTAGATATAACAAATACAAATCATATTCAACTCTCACAATTACTCTTCTAAGCTAGATAATACAATATCAAATCAATCTCACACTTCTACATTATAAATGGCTATTCAAGCCTTTATTTATAGCTTTCCAAATGACCTTTGGCCTTCCCCCTTTGTGACCCTTCAATCCTCATGGAAAATGGTGCCAATCTTGGATTACCCTTCATATTCAAACCTTTGAAAAGTCATGTGGTGACCCTTCATGATCAAAAACGTCCTTCCCACTTCTGTCCTTATCTTTGGTGACTTTTCATATTCCTCAAAGTGTCCCTTCATGAGAAATTTTGCCCTTACTCTTTTGTCTTCACTTGGTGACTCTTGGTATTCCCCAAGATGACTCTTCATGGGAAAATGTGTCCCATCCTTCTTTTGTCTTTACCCTGTGGCTCTTCAACTTCTCCATGGGCCCTTATTTTGTCTCATATGCAACCAAAAATATATTTAATAATATTAAATAAATATTAACTCACATTAGCCAAGATAAAAAATATTAAATGCAATGGGGCCTTTATCACAAATAATATTAAACCTTTGACATCAATGACAATAGTTCCAACACCATCAACCCAGCTTGAACCAAGTGGTATATAAAATTATGGAAACCCATTTTGACACCACCTAACCTATTTGGGATACAAATTCTATCATAAAACCATTGGACATTACCCATTTCCATCAAGCCTAACCAACTTTACCTCAAACCCCAAAACATCAATATTGGAGACCTCATCCTAAAGTAAAACTGACATGTGACTAACATGGAGATAATTAAAAAGAGGCAAGCTTACTTTTAATTATCTTGGACCCTACATCATTACCCATAAGTATGGATCAAGAGCTTAATGTTTATCCTCTCTCGAAGTCAAACTAGAACCTAAGCCTCTCAACACTTCACATATGCATCTATTTTTCTATTAAATAAGGATCAAGATCACTCTTTTTGTCTAACTTAAGCTCATACCTTGATTAAAATATTTTAACATTCACCCATCTCTCTCCTCTCCTCTTGAGGAAAATTTATTACAACATAGAACCATGTGATTAACCATCATAGTCATAGCCTAATCCTAAATATGGGTACCATGGCTCTACCCATAGCATGGTTCTCATAGATAATTTTCATCTTCAACAAGATAGAATCCCATGGTCATTGTCTCTCAAAACCCTTTTCACATATCATTAACCTTCTTGTGTTAAATTTTTTCCATCATAAAGGTAAACCTTTGAACCTAATTATACTTGTACATGTCTAAACACATTACATCCTGAAATAATTTAGATACAAAAATACTACCTAGGTCAATATATTTAGCATTGTAGACTACTCCCTCAAAGGACAATTACCCAAAAATAAAATAAAAATTTCCAAATGTAAAGTATACTTCTCCCTTGAAGGACATCTATCAAAAACATTAAACAAAGCTAATAAAGCTTAGACCACTCCCTTGAAGGATGGCTAAGTTAACTTTATTGAAAGTAGAGCAATTTCTTGGAAGCTTCTTGCATCGATTAGCTTCTCATATACAATAATAAAGTAAAATACCTATTATCATAATAAATTATAAATCCACAATCGGCTCTCAGGAAGCATAATAAGATGGAAGCCACAATCAACTTTCACATGTAGACTTCCCACATTGATCATTCTACATCTAGCATATGACATGGACTTGTCTATTACCATTCTTAGGTTACCTATAGAATGTACAAATTGATTCACATGAGGTTATCCTACATATAACCCATTTCCTTTCACTCCACCTATCACCCATCTTCCCTTTAGACTATCTGTACATCAAGGAATTAAGAGCTTGCTTGACACCTTGTGATCAAGAAACCTTTTTTATCAACTAACGACCACTCATGTACAATGTTTGAAGGGCTTATATTCATTAAGCTGATCTCACTTTAGGTCTATTTTTATTCCTTTTCAAAAACAAAGCATCAGGCCCTATTCTTATCTTAATGTGTTTGGTTGATGTTTTCACCATGACTTGTACCATCCAACATTGCAAAAACAATAGTCATTCCCTTTACATTAATTGAGATTGCAACAACCATAACCATATCAATCATAACCATAACCATAACATTCAACCAACAACATCCAACACATTTTTTACATGTTTATGTCAAACTATGTAATATTTCATTTAGGGTGTGAGGAATCACATGACACATACAAAGTTAGCAAACTATCCACACTTCACCTAAGGGCCTTACATACATTATTTTCTACGTAAGCATTAAACCAATTATCTAGTGACTCTATATATGTGTTTAGCCATCCTTATACTTGATTACTCCCTACACTAACATCTATACCATTCCTTATCTCAATAACTACTATGGGGTGTACTCTATTCTCCTCTCCCACATTCATCCCCATAGGGTGAGAATCACACTCTGCTATGGTTCTTTCACCCTACTTGATTGTTATAGCCATTACATCACCTCACTCTAGTTAATATACTCACATAGGTACTACTTATTACTACATCTTTATTCATCGCTTTAGACAAAAAGGGTTCCCTCCATGGGTTGGCTAAATGTCATGTTCTCTATCCCTACACCTCATATAATGAAAGTCTCACATTCTTCACTACTTAGGAGGTAAGAGTTAAGACTCGATCTTGGGTCATGGGTGCCTTTCCTCTTGTTATTGATCTAATAGTACTTCGATTATTGCCATTACATGTTGTAGTATCTGATAGATCTACACATTCACCATATTGATTATTTCAAGTCATAGAGGTTATTAATCATCTCCGCCATTATTTTCATTATTCACCATCATCAACCTTGTGTAGTTCTATACACTCTCTATAACCTAAAAAACCAAATAACTCAATAACAGACATTCATCCTTATCATGATTCTTTAAATAGAATACCTAACCATTCTTCCTCACTAACATGATTATCTATCCCACTGATAGGGAAGTTCATATGATGTCATTGATTCCCTTGAATAGTCCTCCCACTTGAAATGGTCATGTTTACTTACCTTTTTATGTGAACACATGACCCTTGATAAAATTGGTCACCTCAATAAATCCAGTTTACACCATCATGATATCATTTTTTTGAAATTATCATCTGATCCACATTAGATGTATTTTCTTGTTTTGTCATCTTATGATCCTTATGGGCCTAGTGGTAATTAGCATCATTATCTTTATTGATGTAAATTATCTTCCATCCATGTGCTTCTATAATGACCATGCTTCTAAAACAACCACTATTATTGGTAATGGAAGCCTCTAAATCCATGCCACTATAGAAACTCTTCCATCTGAGGTAGGCCACCATGAATTCATAGTGATACGATCACCTTCTTGTCCCCTCTACCCTCCTCTTACTACTATCCCATTATCATGCTCTGAATGTCAGACCCCAACCATTGGTAGTACTTATTCCAACATGGTAGTATTTTATTTTGTGCCAGCTAAATGTTCATTTGTAACAAGAGAACCACCATCTTCTCCCAACCATGCATCTTCTTGTTGATTATGCCTGAACTAGTAAAACTAATAATTCATTGGTTCCATAAAGCTAGGATAAAGGATCCAAACATGGACCCCATTTGTCTAGCCTACCCATGTAGCTCTTGGGATAGGCAAGGTCCATCCTCTGTGACTCACCACACTGCTAACCTCCTTACTTGTAGAATCTACTTGACCATCAAATAAATTCTTTAAAGGTCATCAATTCACTGCTAACCTTAAAACTTATCTTATAATGGTGATGAACCTTGGCCAAAGCAACTCTATATATCTAGATAGACCCACACCTCCTAAAACTCGGATCGTAGTGGTAGACACTATCTTTAAACTCCTACCCTCATACAATTTTAGAAGGTGTAACCTCATAATAAAGACACCTCTTCTTTGGATTAGCTCCATTAAAGATCATTTGTGATACTTGGCATTGTGTTCCCTTCTAATTTATCCTACCTTGCCCATCTGTATCTCTCATCATACTAAATGTGGGATCATTATGGTAACTATTTACCAATCTACACCCTAAACCTTCACCATCACCCTCACCAAAACCCAAAACCTATGTTTTAAAAAACCTTCTCTATCATCCCAAACCAACCCATATGGTCCATCAAATTAGGGTAACCAATTTGAATACCACTTTTCACAACCCTTGTTGAACTACATTGGCTTGATGTCCACAAACTATGTAGGTGCTACTTCACTTCTACGGGTAGCTTAGCCACTAACAACTAATTTCCATCCCCTTTTTCTTCTCACTCATTTCCATAATTAACCACTCCATCTTACTTAGGGTATCCTACATCAAGGAAGCTTTGAATTATTTATTAAGCATCCTTATGTTTTAACACCATCTAATACTTCCTCTTATGTTTTCCCCCATTATTGGGAGAGCTACATTGGTTTGAGGTCTTTTTGAACTATGTAGCTAGTGCTTAGTTATTGAGGTTTTCTTGACCACATCCTTTACTTTATTTGATATTTTCACCTAATACTTTTTCTCCAATTCTCTACTTATATCCTCACCACCTACCTCCCTCCAGCTTATCAATATCTTTTAACCACTTTTCTAGCTTGTCAATATCTTTTAACACAAGGTTTGATAGCCTTCCTCATTCACTACTCTTATCTCTCATAAAGCCACCACCTACTCTGATCTATTGGCCTCATCATCACCTTTCCTTATGTATGTTTCATGGCTCACTTCCCCACCCACCTTTTGTATTTTCTATCTCTCTTTCACCTTATTACCAACCTTGCCCTTTATCCCCTTCAACTTATTTCTCCATCCTCATCATCTCCCCTCACCCTTGGCTATTTGTCATAACCTCTTTATCATTCTCTTGTCCTCACCCATTGCACATCATAATGTGCATCTTGTAAGCTTTATGTTTATTCTATTGCTTCATTTTTTCTTTGCATGTACCACCACTCTTTGTCATTCCACCACTCTTCCCACTGTACCCATTTTCCATTCTTATTGTTTGTTTATTTTTCCATCCTTTTTATCTTCTTTTTTTTCCTCTACAACTACCTTCTAAATGGTTCTTATCCTTTGAGAAGCCTTCCATAATTATCCTTTTCTTCTTATGTTATCTTGCCTTTTGCCTTTTGCATTCCCCTTTTCCTCTTTCCATCTCGGTACTCATTTATCTTTTGCATCTATGTGAGTATCCTTGCTTTGTATCCCTACTTCAATTCTTCCTTGTTCTTATTATCATCCCTAATTTTGATCCCTTATTTTCATCTTGTTTCCTTTCATTATATTCCCCTATTTATTCACCACCTCATCACTACTTTATCTTGTCAATCTCTTTTAACAATTTGATTGATGCCTACCTTATCTCTTCACCTTCTAGTCTAGCCATCCTTTGATTCCCCTTATTTTTCTTAACCCCTTTCCCATTTTCCATCCCATTCTCATCTCAAAAACCACCATCTACTTTTCTTCGTTATTCCTCTCCTTGCCTATATTCATCTAATGCTTACTTGGTTGCATCTCTACCTACGTTTTCACTCTCTTGTCATCCTTTTTGTGTCCTTATTTCATTCCTTTTTCCTCCTATTTCCTTTTCTTCTATGTATTTCTTTGTTTTTCATTTTCATCACCAAACTATTTTCTCTTTGGTCTATTTTTAGACTTATTTTCAAACTTTCATGGCCTCCCATATTTTTCATCCTCCCCTTACCCTTCATGATTGTTACACTTCTTTCCCCATCATTTTTAGTTCCCCAATCTATCATTATTTAGTGCATCCCTCACCCCCCATCTTCCACCTTTTATTTTTCTTCTCTTTTTTCTATTTCATTTCATTTTTTCATCTCCCTCAATGACATGCCTTACTCTTCCCAACCTTCTTTTTCCTCTTATATGACCATGCTTGGCTCCTTCTATCATTATCAACCTTTATCTTTATCTGTGACCTTGTTGTTTTCTCTACCTATTTCTTCATCCATCTCTAGGTTCACCTTCACCTCATACCTTATTGGATCTATCTTCTTTTCTCCCATTCAACCTCCACCTATTTAGAGTGTAGTCACCAATTGTGTCACTTCTACCTACATCTCCTTGGCTGCTTCCTTGTGTCTTCCATACCCTTGCTTTCATGCATGAAATACATAACTTGCTTTCTCATTTAATTAATATTATTGTTCACCTCACTCCATATTCCAAAACCCCTCAACATCTTTCTTTGAATTCCCTCAAAATTCAACACTTATTTTGGGGCCCCACTGGCTCAAGGGTCAAGGGTTTGAATCCTTACCACTTCTCATTTACCCACTCTCCTCCTTTGCTTCCCTAGATCATCAAATTATACCCTTCCATATCCTATTAACAACATTTTTGTGGATTATGTAAAATTTTAGCTTATTTGGATGGTGATGAAAGAACCCATCGGGTCACCATGGCATTTCAAGTAGTGGTAGATTTTCTAAATCCTAGTAAAGCATATTTCTCCTTTTTTAAGACTAATGGTAAAAATTTCACATCCATGGCTGAAAATTCCTTTTGCATAGTCGAATAAATCATCTCATTACATCCTAGGTGATCTCATCCACCGTTTCTACCAAACCAATTAGAAAACTATTTGATAGCCATCTTTTCCAACCTTTGGTGCTTCCTTTTCTCCAATGTCCTTCAACCAAACCTACCTACATGATACATCAAGTTGGGGCAACAAAGTTAACCCATACTCCCTACCTCAAAATAACTACATTTGGCCTAAAATTATTTTTGGATTCCTATTCATGGAATTATGTAGGTAGCTTTAACGTGTTGATTGCATCTAGTGTCAGATCATCCATCCACTTTCAACCCATACCCAATCCACCTATGATTTCACCATGTCCACCTTGACATTGGTTGATTTTGACCCTAACCATTAGCATAGTTCAAAAATACTTTGTGTGGTCCTTTGACTATACTGACCAGCCTTGCCATGTTGAAATTTTAAATGTTTGCACAACCTCATGAAAAACTAGACCATTTGTGTTTTCTTGGGAGCACTTCCTACCCTAGATACTTGAGTCAACACTGATACAATCAACTATGACTAATGTTAGGGACCAATTACCTTATCATTTATCTTAGAACCTAACCTTTTTATTATCAACATTGGTAGCTTTAATCTCTATGTAATCTTGACTATTGTGCTTAGTCATATTTTGTGAACCCATTGGCATTTCACATACCCAAATACCTTATAACACCACCTAGTGCCTCCCCATAAACTACTTATCAAACCTACACCTAATTCAGCCTTTCCTCATCAGCTTTTGACTTGAGTGGGAACACATCCTCCCATACTTAGAGAACCTTGACCTTTGACCAGGTAATACATTTGTGTTTTGTAGTTTGTTAATTCAAAACAACATAGAAAAGGGGTAAAATGTAGACACTAAAAAACTACACACTTGTAGTTTTTGATGACTAAATACCTCGAGAACCCCTAAACCTTTATAAGCCTTAACAAACCCCTCTTAAACTAACCAAATCACTATTTTTATTATAATAAAATTATTCAAAATAACTATTTGAAAGTACTATTCACCATCACTATTCATGATGACATGGCATGTGACATGGAAAATGGCATGGTGAGTGACATAGAAAGTGACATGGCATGTGACATGGCAAAGTGACATGATAAGTGACATGTCATGTGACATGGCAAGTGGCATGGCTTGATGTGGGACATCATACCCCACTTGTGACCCTTTCTCAAAGTGATTAATGACCTCATTTAAGCATCACAAGGGCCCCCCTTTGAAATATGGTTAATTTACCCTTAAGGGTCCATAATTAAACATATATTTTTCCTTCACACATGAAAATAGCCTTCAAAATGAGATACCTACCTCTTTAAAGATAAATGGCACCTATTTTTGACTTCTTAACCCAAATGGTAGACTTTCCAACGCACATGGAAATCCTCACCAATTTCACCTTCACCCATCCATGAAATAAATGGAAAATGGTGCCACATTTAGTGTGCCACCTCTTTAAGTGCTTGAAT
Source organism: Torreya grandis (assembly GCA_037957365.1). NCBI lineage: Eukaryota > Viridiplantae > Streptophyta > Pinopsida > Cupressales > Taxaceae > Torreya > Torreya grandis. The sequence goes on along the minus strand of JARHVA010000891.1, from coordinate 2,519,379 downwards.
GAAGACAAATAATGGTGGTAAAAAGTTTTTGGTCTCACTCAAACCCATTTGCATGATTTCAATTCAAAATTGAATTCATGTGTAAAGTAGGAGACTCACCAACCCACATGGGAATCCTCACCCACCTCACCCTAACTAAATCATGCACCACATGGAAAATGGTGCCACACTTACACTATTCTTTCTCTTTACATGATTCTTCACAAAAATGCTATAAATACCCCCCCCTCTCCTTCACCCAAGGTGAAGTTGGAAGTTAGTCTTTGGTTCTTCACATTTTATTGTAGGTTTTTGAAGGAGGTCATCATTTTAAAGGTCATCATAATATTGGGGGATAAAATATCAAATCAAGCAATCTCTTCCAAAATTGCCTCAAGCTGCATCAACAACATCTTCATCAACCATCTTCATTAAGCACCAAGGTAACATTTGTTTGCATTCTTATATTCAATTTCTTTCATTTCTTAGCCTTATTCTTTCCTTGACCTCATACCTTTAACCAATTTTTATCTCCTATTTTAATCCCCTTAAACTTCCTACCCTCTTATCCATTTACTTCTATTTTCATTCACCCTTTACCTCCTTCTTACCACCTTGACCATTTACCCCGTTTACCCCGTTTACCTCTTTGCCATCTTGACCTCATAATCCATTTTACCATTTATCTTACCATTTATTGAATATAATTTACCCATTGAAACATTTATAAACTCAATCAAAACCTTATAATTTTATTTTGACTCTTTTCATAAACCAAACAAAAACCACCATTTTGCCTTAACCAAATTTTAGCATTAGTATAACCGAACTAGTTGCTTTATTTTCATTAACTTCACAAAGAATTTAAATCTCTTGTATTAAATTTAGTTTTTTGATGGTTTTAATTTCAGTTTGATATAATTTAATGTAATAATAAATTTATTTTATCATCTAAAGTAAATGTTTAAAATAGGTGGATTGACAGCCTCCTAGAAAGCTTTCGCTTCTAGGATCTAGCTCAGGCCAGGCAATCCACCCATCTACTTATCTAAGAAAAAAGTTTTTTTTTAGTGTTTTATTATTTTTAGGTCATCCTTCCAAGCCAAAGAGGATATATCCACAATAAATTGGATCTAACATGTGCACTTTGACATGTATTCTTCCACACCCTTCATAACTAGTTTCTACTTTTCACACTTAAGAAAAAGAAAAAATTAGATAGAAACAATAACCTTTAGGAAAATAATTCCCTTATTGCCCTAAGTATTTTTCAATGATTATAACCATGTTTGAGAAAATCATTACCTTTTTTTATCCCATCTATGCCGATGATTATAACCACCTATGGGTAAATGATCTTTTTTGTCTGTCCTAAGTAAGACAGTCTTATATGCCACTAATTATAACCACCTATGGGGAAATAAATCCCTTCCACCCCATTTCATATTTTTGGTCCAATCATTCCCTCCTTTTGAGGGATTGATTATTAGTCCCTTTTCTAACCTCTCCCTTGAGGGGGAACTTATAGTTCATCCATTGTTGTTGAAGTCATAATCATAAAATAATTTTTCATTCTTTAAGAAGATGTTATTATGTTTATATCTTGCAACACCTTCCCAAATAGGGGTAAACTGTAGAGACCTAAAATTGGCCACCAAGGGCATTTGATTTAACTTTAGACTAATTCTTACCAACCATTGTGAATTATGCCTAAGAATCATTAAATGTCTTAAAATTACTTGTGCATCATTTATCAAAGCTCATAATCTTGTTGAGACATCCCTAATTGGGGTATCCTATTGTAAGCAATAAAAACCTATCATGGATTTATCTCTAATAAACCTATGGCATCACAACATGCAATTATTCCTATAGATATATTAAGTGGGGCACATGTACATAAAACCAAATCTTGAAAATGCTAAAAATCTTAATCATAATTAATTAACAATCTAAACCAAAGTAAAGGCCTAGTTGAATTATCCATGTGCAATTAATCAATAAATAAAAAAGGAAATTTAAAAATATGAAATATCTTAGCTTTTCATGATTACCTTTTGTGAGTTTTCAATCCTTTGTAAATATCTCAAAATATTTCACCCATGCCTATTCATTGCAAATCATGAGCTTTTGACACCTTTTAAATCTACTAGGGTTAATTAACTCACTTAGGTTAGGTTTGAAACCATTCCATGTTTAAACTACAATTTAACTTACCTTGGATTAGGATTAGTTCTTAAGCCTATAAATACAATCCATTACCTATTAAATTTAGGAGCTTGTAAAGTGTAGACTTATATGTAGGTTTTACAATATGATTTATATCCATAATGTTATAATGCTAAAATATTGAGCCAAGCACCATCAAGCCACAAGAATAAACCACATAAATCAAGCTAACAATGGTGTCAAGGAGAGAAGAAGCAAAGGAAAATTCATTGCCAAAGACTCTTTGAGCACAAACGAAGCAAACCATGAACAAATCATTTGGATCTCTTAAGGAAGGTAATGATTATTGTTCTTTACATCTTAGTTGGGTTTTCAATTGTATTTTATCCATTATTCTCCCGCTATGATCTAGGATTAGAGATATTATAATGTTAGTATGTTTATTTCATTGTTTTTTAAAACTAACACTTGATCTAACCTCCTCTCTATTTTCAAATTTATATGATCACAACCTTCATCATTACAATGCACACGACCACTTAGAGGGAGGGATCCTAAATATTTGATATGCATAGAATGGCTTTACTTGTAGTACTCAAGTGCCATAGTTTTCTTCCCTATCTCCACCAAGTCTTCTACATCATATTCAAGGTCTATGCTTGATCACTGCAACCCTAATACTTTAATAATTCATTTATCCATGACTTTCATCTAGTGCCAAACAAAGTAGATATATTACTCATGCATATAAGAGATTAAAAACTTGACCACTTCAACAGGATTTCCAAAATAGGGGTTGAATAGTTGAAAATGGCCATTAGAATCCAAGGCATTGAAGATATTTAAGTCATAGACCGACACACTCGTGGTGTTTTAGCACTCATCTTTATAATAATTTTTTAGTTCTACCTCATTCCTAGGGTGTCAATGGTTGTAATCAAATATAGTACATGTGGGCAGATTAGATACCCAATTTTTGATGTGCAACACTCTCTTAGGGTATTGAATTTCCTCAATCAATAAATGTGGAGGTAGAGGTGTTTGATATTTTTATTCACTTAGTGTGCCATCCTTGTTCCTTCATTTCTTGCATGCATGATTTACTCCTTAGGTGATTATTTCCTAATTATCATTATTTCCCCACCAATACTTAGTTCTTTTTATTTTGGAATGATAGGTAGTGGTTCACTTTATTAGACCTTTTTATTAGGTCACATCACCCTTTATGGATCCTGAAGGTTGAGTCATGGTTGTCTAATGTTACCAAATGAATAATTTTTTATGTTTTTATGTGGTTGGACTCTTCTACTTCAATGCCTATTAATGGTCTATGTTGACCTATGTAACCTACACTTAAGAAATCTGACCTCTATAACCTAAATTTGGCTACTCATTTTATCTTAAACACACTTCAATGATCAAGAAATAACTCAAAATAAGAACTTTGCACTTGAATAAATGCATTGAAATCATCTTACAACAACATGGGTTCACTCCTTCAGCTCTATAAATTTTTAATCATAGAAATAATAAAATGTGAAATGAACCACTTTATCTTTTTATAGGTTTGATGGGGTGATTTTCATTTATTTAAACCCCCCCCCATCTTTGACCATAAATTCACATAACAAATGTGACCAATGGTATTAACACGATGTGATGTTGGCACACTTGCCCTTATCACTACCTCTTTATATTAATTACATGTCTTGTCCTGCACTTTTCTAAAGTGCATGATAGTTGCAGTTAAATTTGAATATTCATCCAAAGAGAATATTCACACCAAAGGTGGGAATAATTATTTACCTAGAAAGCTTATAATTATGTACCACATCCTGTATAGCCCTTATCATCATACATTTTTTCTTGTTAACCTTTACATCCACGTGTATCCCTACAGACCATATTTTGGCACTTTATACATGTAACACCCCTTACTCCACAATAGTTGTGCTTTGTGTCCCTCCATAAGAAGACAAGTATCAAATTTAAAATGATTATAAAACTAAAAAAAGGGTATGCAACTAAGGAAATTCTTTATTGAAAATAAGAATCTTAAACTAATAGCATAGCCTTATTAGTAAAAATAAGAAAGACTCATTTAGATAAGTACGATCACAACCAACTTCCATTGTAATGACCAAGAATAAATTAGCCATCCAATCACTCCAAGTGATGCACATTGGTGGGATGGATACTATTAATAATAAAGGGACCATCCCAATGAACATGAAGCTTCCCAAAGTGGCATGAAAACTTGGAGTCATATATTAAGACTTGCATTCTAAGATTCAAATACTTATACTTGAGGTGACAATCATGCCATACCTTCTATTTGCATTTATCTAGATCCTAACTCCAATGTGTAAGAAAATGATCTTGATCTAATTATAGTAAATAATCTAGGTGCACTTTCAATGATGTTTCATCATCTAGCCATCCAACACATCTAATGCAAAGAGAGGGAACCAAGAACTATACTAGAAGAACTACCTCAATACTAAACACAAGATTGAATGGTGTAATTTTATTGAGGCACTTGTAAGTTATCTGATAAGCCAAAATAACTACAGACACCTGATCATAACTAAGATATTTTGAACTCTATAGTAGTGTCATTTCTCTAGAGATGATATGGTGTGTTCTTATGGTGAGCAAACATGAATTTAGCCAAAAATACTTGGATAGTATCATTAAGTGAGTACCACTATCACTAGTAAAACTTAATGGATAATGAAATCTTGTAATAATATGTTCCCAAATGAATCACACTATAGTAGCCTTAATATAATCCCATGTAGGCACAACTTTAGCCTAGTAGGTAAGATAATTAGTTAAGGTGATAAAATAGCATGAACTAGTATGTTGTCTTATTGTGGTGATGGGGATAAAAACATGAATTGGATAATTTCTCAAAAGGTTCCTATTGACATTCTAGATTTCACCTCATCTGAGCAAGGGGATTGTTAAGGTCCTCTACTCAAAATCTAGACCAACATGAGACTGACCCTAGGCTATAGGTCACCTATCATAGGGTCAGAGCTTTAGATAAGGTTGGCTTCTTTCTAGATCTATCACCTAAACTAAATTATAATTGGGAAAAGGGAGAGATAAATGGGTAATAAATAATGAAAAAATGTAAAGTAGGTGATGCCCCAGTAATGTGATTGTTCATCCCCTCTATTAAACTTATAAAAAACACTAATGAGATTAGATATACAACTCCAAATGGTTTATACATTAGTATATCATGAAAAGGTTCACCAAATGATTAAAACCTAAAGGAAGTGATGGAAAGGCCTGACTCTCGGCACTTAACTAGTCAATATATCCACTTACTAGCTTTAATCAAATAACATTTAACACTAAAAATGACCTACAAAATAATATAATATAGTAACTAGGTGAGATTCAGGATTTGACAAGGGAGAATTTTCTACCACATATGCAAATCAATATAACATTAACACACTATACCAAAATAATAAACTCTAAAAATAGTCCTTTATTTATCTCAAGAGGTTACAAAGATTGAATCTAGGTAAAGTCTAGTCATGCCTAAGAGAGGGATTACTAAGCTATTTTTAAGGCTTAAAAGCCAGTATTTATAGAAAAAGGGATGAGAGAGAAGGAATTGAGCAAATAAAAATGCACTGAATGAGGATTAACCACTTTTGATGGATTAGCATTCTCAAGGATGTTGAGTCATGATCTTATCAAGAAGGCACAATTCTAATGGGTTTTGTAAAAGAATTTAATGCTCTATGATCCTTATTCAACTTCCAGGTCTTCATCTTAGGATTCCATACCACCTCTACTTGATCTATCACTTGAACAAATCCTTTATGCCTTGAAATTAATAGAGATGCTTGGTCTATTTTGAGTTGCTAGATGTACCTACTTATCTAAGGAATGACCCTTTAGGAAAATATTCTATTATATTCTATCTTTAACATAGAATCATTATGGACTAAAAACTAATGTTATTTATTGGTTTTCCTATATTTCAATGCTTGGTCTCATTTCAAAAACCAAATGTTGACCTTAAAACAAAATATGTTTAAAAGACCAATCATGTCTTCAACGAGTTTTTTTTATGGTGTTTGGTCCTAAAATATTCACCCTAACTCGACCCAGATCATGATCAAGCTTTGTTTCCTTTATATTATCTTACCCAAGTAAAAAAACCTATCTCCTTGGCCTCCATCAAAATATTCTTGGGCTCGATTTCTCTCATAGGTTGTCAATATTGACATAACCTATTTGATTATTTCCATCTTTCCATGTACCATTGATTTATCTATATGAATGCATGTGCTTTGTCAATTTTCTGCCAAGACCTATGTACTTTTGACAGTTGTCCTTGACTCATTATCTCCTTGGATTCTATAACTTCTTGACAATCTATGCATAATTGATCTATCTTGTACAAATTCCTATAGATCATTGGTCTTCTACTAGGACCCACTAACTTTTGACACTTATCCTCTTTGTATTCATCATCAAGATCCTCTGACCCTTTTGACTTATCTCATTCTATCGATCTTGATGTATTATTAAATGCACTCCATTGATCTTCTAGGGACCCACTAACACTTTCAAGTTGCCTCAATCCATCAATCTAGTTATACATTCAAATGCTAACCATCAAATCTACTTGCCTTTTGATATCCAATGGCTCTTTATCATGTCTTAAAATTGACATCTATACTCCCATCATTTGGCATCTATGTGGATGTATTTGACATCCCATAGACTATCAAATTTAAGATTTCATGAATTTTTCCTGAGATTTATTTTAAGACCTGCATGACCATCAATGATGTCCCATAGACCATATTTGATGTCCTGCAAACTATCAAATTTAAGAACTGATGAATGTTTGCTTGAGATTAAACTTGAATTTCATGCAAATGTCTTCATATATTAGGTTAAATTTGAAGGATTAGATCTTGAATAAAAAATTCATGGAGGCATAAAATTTCTAGGGGATGATCCAAGTACTTAGATCAACATGTCCACATGACCCAAAGGCTTGAAAGGATTTTTAAGCATACTTCTCAAATATAAAAACAAGCTAACTAGTCTATCTCTAAGAGACATCATGATGATGTTCTATCTCATGAACTTGTTCTTTTGAGTTTTTTCTTGATATTTGGAATCTTTAATGCACTTCTATAGCATAATAAAAAATTGTCTATGGCTTGAACTACAAGATTACCTATGCAAACTTATCTAGATCCTCCATTTAATATGTAGACCTATTTCTCTAAGATCAACATAATTACACTTTAAGCTTGCTTAAAGTGTTTTAAAAGTATTGCAAGCAATATGATCTTCCTCTTTTATCAGTAGATCCTTCTCTCAATCAAAAACATTGATCAATCCTTGAAAGCTTTGTATGTAGGCCAAAAATGACCAATATATTTGGCAAATTATTTGGGAAGCATGCCTACTATACTTGAACTCAGATCATGTACATGATTCTTGGACTCATAATAGATGACTACAAGAGACCTCTTGATTTTCAAAGATAATGGACTCCACCAAAATAAGGCAAGAAACAAAATAAAGTAGGGAAATTATCCTAAAAAATAAAATGTGTAAATAAATCACTTATCTAGGACAAAATATAAACAAACTAATCTAATTAACCATGAAAAAACATGATCTACCTAGATCAATAGGTAAATTCATGAACTCATTCATTCTAAGAGAAGGTAAAAGTTGTAAAGTAGTGGGTTTATTGAATTTGACCTTTGAAAAGGCACTATTTTTTCCAATTATTTATCTTAACATCTCCTAAAATGAGCCATCAATAGCAAACCAGTCACCAATAAATACAAAATCACCTTACATATCTATATCCTTTTCATGTTGCTTATCCATTACAATATTTTCAAGTGACATTTCATCTATGCATTATCCTTGAGTGACCTTATCTTTCATATGAACTATTTCAAGTTCATCAAGATCTTCAAGGAGTTATGAATCATCAAACTAAGATATATCATGATCTTGAACAGGTGATTCTTGATCAAACTTATTAATAACAAGATCTATAATGGGTAACATATACTTACAAAGCTTTTCAATCTCTTGAAAAAATTCAAAGTACAATTACTAATCATCTTTTTTTATTCATTTTAATCAACCTGAATAGGATCATTTTGAAAGACACCTTCATCTTTCTCAATTGGAGATATCTCAATCTCATTTGTGACATCATCTTTCATTAATTCTTCATGAATTTCTTCCATATAAAGACTAGCCTTCTCTTACATACCTAAGATAACTTCTTCAATGTCAGATACAATCTTAGATTAAACTTGTACTTCAAGTGAAGTATCAATGAATAACTCTTCATCACGCACACTTGAATACTCCTCTTCATACTCTTTAATAATTTGGCTTGCAACTGCAACCCCTTTCTCTATCTCCCATAGAACAAGCTCTTCTTAAAGAAGGGATATGGTGAGAGGGTGATGAAATTAATTTATTTGAGAGGGAGTATGAAGCATGGAAGGTTTATCATGATAATATTTTGGGATATTTAGGGAAATAGAGTTTTGTATAGGAGGGAAAGAGAAAATTTTGATACTCTATACATTCTTCTCTTTCTACTTAGCCATTATCTCATCAAGGTCTGAAACCTTTTTGTCCTCATGGACAACTTGAGCTTGAGGGGTAAGTGGTAAAGAAATTGAACTATAAGAAGGTTTATCCTCTTGAATAAGATACTAAATATTCATATGGATAGATTATTGAATATACTCTTGATGCCAACTAGGAATCTTCATTGGCACATACTGAGTATGGTCAAGAATTTCATGAGAATAAGGAACACACAAAGATTGGTAAGGAACACAAGAGGGTTAATGAGACAAATGATTCACCTAAGTTTGATGCCTCTTAAAATACTATTATTTCTCTAATACAAAGGTACAAAACTCAATCCTCTCCTTTATATCATTAGACACATTTAAAAACTACTCATTTACTTCATCATAATGGGAATCTGAACATACTTTTCTTGTTTATGCTAGTAATTTAATCCATATTTTATTGTAAACAAGATTTATCATATGTAACATCATATTTATATGGGAAAGGTGAAATTTGGTTTTGAGAGTGATATGGTTCATAAAGAAGGTAAGATTCATCCTCTTGGTAATAAGTATCATGAGAAACTTGATAAGGTTCATCATAACTTTGATAAAATTCTTGGTAATATTGATTAGGCTCATAAAAAGACTTATATGGATCATGTAAAGGATGGTATGATGCACCATATGGATGATAATGAGGTTTGCATAAGTATTTTCTTCATACACATCCATAAAAATAACATAAAGATAATGCAATGAAAATATATTTGCTTGGAAACTGCCTAGACTTTTAGAAATAATTGCTTGAGCTTAGAATCACCAAATTCTTCATGAATAGCACTATGACAACTATAATTTCATGAAGACCAGATCTAATGTGTCACACCATGCATGCCAAGACTATTGACATTCTAGATTGCACCCTAGTTGAGTAAGGGGATTGTTTAGGTCCTCTATTCAAAATATAGGCCAATATGGGACTAACCCTAGGTTGTAGGTCACCTATCACAGGGTTAAACCTCTAGAGAAGGTTGAACTTCTTCTAGATATAACACCTAAACTAAATTTTGATTATGAAAATGAAAAGAGAAATGGATAACAAAGCATAAAAACATGTAAATTAGGTGATGCACCTGTAATGTGATTGTTCATCCACTCTATTGAATTTCTTAAAAGCACTAATTCGATCAGATCTAGAAATCCAAATGGTTGTTTATGCATTAGTATTTAATTAAAAGGTTCACCAAGTGATTAAACCCTAAGGGAAGTGATGGAAAGACCTAACTCTAGCAACTTAACTAGTCAATATATCCACTTATTAACTTTAATGAAATGACATTTAACACTAAACATGACTTGCAAAACAATATTAGCATTTAACACTAAACTAACATATATTCTTGAGAATAAATCCTTTATGCCTTGAAACTATCATGAGAATAAATCCTTTATGCCTTGAAACTAACATATATTCTTGGTCTATTTTGAGTGGTTGAATGTACCTACTTATTAAAGGAATGACCCTTTTGGAAGTTATTCTATTATATTCTATCTTTAACACAAATTCACTATGGACTGAAAACCAATTTTATTTATTGGTTTTACTATAGTTTAATGCCTAGACTCATTTCAAAAACCAAATATCAATCTTTGATTGAAATAGGTATAAAATACTAATCATGTCTTTAAAGAGTTTTTTTGATGATGCTTGGTCCTAAAATATTCACCCCAACTTGACCCAAATCATTCTTGAGCTTCATTTCCTTTGTATTAGCTTACTTCAGTCAAAAAAACTATTTCCTTGACCTCTATTATAAGATTCTTAGGCTTGATTTCTCTCATTCAATATTTTTATTAATATAGCCTATTTGACTCTTTTAACCTTTTGATACACCATTGATTTATTTGTATGAATGCACACACTTCATCGATATTTTACCAAGATCCACATGAGTTAGACACTTATCCTCGAATCATTATCTCTTTGCATTCACTAACTTATTGACCATATATGCACCATTGATCTATCATGTATGAATGCTTATGGACCATCAATATTCTACTAGGACCCACTAACTTTTAAAACTTTTCCTCTTTATATTCATCATCAATATCCTCTAACCCTTTTGAATTATCTTGCTCCATTGATATGTATGTATGATTAAATACACTCCATTGATCTTATGGGGACCCACTGACACTATCAAGATACGTTACTCCATAAATTTGTTTGTACATTCAAATATTGACCATCATATCTACTTGCTTTCTAAAATTTAATGGATCTTTATTGTGTATTAAAATTGGTGTTTGTGCACCTGTACTTTGATTTCTACATGGACGTATTTGACATCTCTTAGACTATCAAATTTAAGCTCACATGATTTTTATTTGAGATTTATTATGACATCCGTGGATGTTAAATGATGTCCCATAGATCGTATTTGACATCACATAGAATATCAAGTTTAAGAACTGATGAATTTTCTCTTGAGATTAAACTTGAATTTCATGTGAACATCTTCATCGTGGGTCAACTTTAAAGGCTTGGATCTTGAAGAAAAAAATTCATGGAGGCACAAAACTTGCAAGGGATGATCCAGGTACTAAGAGAAACATGTCCACATGACTTGAAGGCTTGTGAAGCTTTTTTAGCATACTTATCAAATGTACAAACAAGATGACCAATCCATCTCTACGTGATGTCTTGATGATGTTCTGGATCCTCAATTTTTTATTTTTAGCTTTTGTTTGATCTTTGGAAGCTTGAATGAAATTTTGTAGCATAATAAAAAATTATCCATGGCCTAAACTACAATATTACCTATGAAAAATTATCTATATCCTTCATTTACTATGTAGACATGTTTCTCTAAGATCAATATAGTTACACTTTAAGCTTGCTTAAAGTGTTTAAAAAGTGTTGCAAGCAATATGATCTTCCTCTTTTATCATTGGATCCTTATGTCACTTAGGAAATTTGTTTAGTCCTTGAAAGATCTATATGTAGGAAAAAATGGCCAATAGTTCCTACAAAAAATAGGATGAAGTAGAATTTCATCTTGTTGATTGGGCCTCCCCACACACTAGCAAATGTCACAATGACGTGCATAAAGTTTTGCATCTTTAAAAAGTGTAGGCCATCATAAATTGGCTAATAGAAATTTGCACATGGTATATTATCTAGCATAATGTCCTACAACAATACCTTAATGGACCATGTAAAACACATTAGTGTGCTCTTATTTTATGATGCATCATCGAAGTACCTCATCTTGGCCAAGCTTATAAAGGTCTCCTCTAATGAGCTAAATTGGAGAAGAATGAATGGTGAGTTACTTCTTAGATAGACTACTTAAATGAGATAGAGTTGATTTAGTATTCAAAAGGATGTTATGTCCTCTAACTCCTTAGGAACACATGAGAAATAAAACAAATACATGTCAGGTAATTCATCTTTGATGGCATGCACCAATTCACCAGAATCAATTCTTGAGACATGGTTAGGACCAAAATTGGCCTTACTAGGATTTACCATGATGAAGAAATAGAAATCTTTAAATAACATGATCCAATATTAAATATAACAATGTAAAATCAGTTTGTTAACTAGATACTCTAATGCTTCATGGTCTATGAAGAAAATAAAAGGAGTTACCAATAGATATTATTGGGACTTTTGAAGTGCATAGACTATAGAGAGTGCCTCTCACCCCATGGTGGTATAGTTTATTTTATCTAGAGTAAGATTTTGACTTTTAAAGTACATATGGTGATCTATATTTCCCTCACCAAGCTGAGAAAGCATCACACTAACCACCATCCTAGAAGCATCGACATAGACATGGAATGATTTAGTCCAATCGAGGAACTAAAGAATCAGTGTAGTGATAAGTTTGTCTTTTAAGGCTAAAAATTCTTCTTGGCATGAGCAGGTATAAATGAAATGTTAATTATGTTTTATGAGATCTTCTAGAGGTGTTTAAATCTTTTCATAACCATGGATAAATTTCCTATAGTAACTAGTGTACACCAAATTTGGGATTCAATAAAATATTATCAAAATGATAATGCAAATCCAAAATTAATGACACCAATATAAATGGATAGAAAAGGTAAATCAAAATGTTTAAAGTATTCTTACCATCATTTTTACCTTCTCATAGCTCCATTCCCAGACTTGAAATTCTAATGCTTGAGCTAGAAGACTTGAGATGTTGGATTTCTTGTGATAGCTTGATAATGGCTTCCATGAGACAAGATGGATATGGATTTTCTTTGGATTATCTTTATTAATGAGCTAATGTCTTATATACTTGATCATTAACTTCTTCATTAGCTTGATAAAGGAGGGGTGTCTTAGTTTTATAGGTTAATAGAGGAATATCTTATGGTCCAAATTTGAATTTGGGCCATTAAGACTAGGATGGAGGATTTTCCATGGAATTTTTAATTCCATGGAATCCTTTAGAATAGAAAATTCTAGAGGGAAGGGCTTAAATGGATAGATTTATATAATTCTCTAATTCTAAAAATCTCTTCATAGGGTTTTAGGAAAGGCTAGTGTAGGGTGGTGGGTGGATAATTAGGATTTTCTTGAAATTTGAAATTAGATAATGGGATTATGGGGTAGGTTAGTAGATAATAGTTCTTTTTAGGGGTTCTAATTGTGGGATTAATTAGTTTTATGATGGGATAAAGGTTTATAGTAAATGGTAATGCGATGGGGATTATTAATCCAAGGGGTTATTATGACTAGGACATAGGCAATTTTTATGCTAAATTAGTGGGAATTAGTTTAATTAGTAGGGAATTAATATGATTAGTAGGGTGAGCACATTTTATTTCATACATTTTTCCCCTCTTTTAAAGGGCATTATGATCAATTGAAGTAATAGTCTTTCAAAGAAAAGAATTGTAATAGGGATGATTGGATGATTGATGGTTGATAAGCAGAATGCATGATGTTGATGTGATGCCCCCTTGAGGAAGAATGTAAGGAGACAAACTGACCTAAATGGTGACTTGATTAAAACATCTCAAGGTGGGAAATGGATAAAGTTAATGGGGGATGGGATATTCATTAGTGGATCACAAGGATGCCCTAGTCAAGATAAGTAGCTCCAATGATAGGTCTAGAGAGTGGAATTTTTGTCTAAAAATTGATTTGGTGATGAAAAAGGTGATTTGATAAAAAATTTAAGTGATTCATGGGCCTGGTAGTAAGGACACATGATATAGAAGGTTCGAAAGGATTGGATAATGATAAGGAGCCACTTATCATAAAATCTAAGATTTAATTTATTTTTTGTTTTTTTATGATAAGAAGTCATGTTAGGGAAAGTGATAATGGATAATGATTTATGAAAGGTTGATAGGGATGTGTTTAATGTTTTGATAGGGACCCAAGTTGGTATGCTTAGTTATTTTGAGAAAACAAAATTTTAATGGGAGTGGGTAAGTCATGTTTGTAAGATGTTACTAAGGGTGACAATAGATAGTGGAAGGGATTTAATTAGTTTTGGAGAGAAAATGGTATGGGGGCAGGGGGGTTGATATAGGCTACGGGAGCTATGGGAGAGCTCATTTACACACATCACTTTTAGAGATACAGAGATCAAAT